>BTHU01000001.1:157785511-157845511 GCA_036184795.1 Tokudaia tokunoshimensis | reverse complement strand
CAAGGTCTTTCCCAGCCTGCATTTGCTCGGCAGGTTCTGACCTCCTACATTGACAGAAAATGTCTCCTCCTGAACTTCATTTTCTCTGTATGGTACCCTGCCTCCACTCGTTTTCTTAATTCCTTGATCCCTATGAGACAGCCATCTTTCTCTGACCTTTTAGAGTAATCCTGTTTGGTTATGAAAGAAGAGCTGAGCAACTTCCCTCTGACTGCCTCTCTCACAGCACTAATCCAACTAGATTATAGTGCCCTGTTGACTCACCTACTTCCTTAACTCCAATTGAGTCTCTGCAAAGCCCGTTGTATTTTCTAGGGCACTTGCATTCCCAAATCTGTCTGGGAGACAAGGATGACACAGAGGACATACTCAAAATGTGAACTTAGATACCATGGTAGAAGAGGAAAGTCTAAAAGACTGCCTAGGAGCTCCTAGGCAGCTGACAGTTACATACAGAGGCCATGTATAATTAATAAATGTGGGGCCAGAGAACCATGGGTCTGTGGGGAGCAGGCTCAGAGCAAGAGTAGGGTTGAGGCATGTCCAAAGCATGGAACCTGAAAACTGAGATCCAAAGGAGTAAGCTCCCCCTGGGCTTCCCCTTAAGGGGAAGGCAGAATGGGGAAAGGATCTGTGTATGTGTTGGGGTGGGGGTACTGGGAGAGAGCAGGGGCTGATATTGGGATGTAAACTAACTAAATAAATAAATTTTTAAAAATGCTCCCCTTTGCCCTGAGCCTTCATGTCCTGGCACACATAGCCTTGCGCCTGCACCTTGGTTCACAACATACTGAGCCCAGTAGCCAGGCTAAATTTCCTCTTCCCTTGTAATGTCATCTCCAACAGCACCTATGCTAGACTCTGATTCTCACTAATATGGTCCAACAAAGAGGAATTATTACAAGTAGAGAAAATATATAGTCACTAAAGTGGAAGTTCTTATGACATACAAGCAGAAAATCTACCATTCCCAGCAAAATCACCACAGAAATTGCATCTAATCCTAAAATTCCATTACGTCCTCCAAAGTACAAATGGAAATGAATTTCTTTTACCTGCTAAGAATAGCACAAAGTAGTCACTCTTCTTAAAGTTGCCTCTCTCATCTAGAAAGTGACCAGGGTCAAACTTCTCTGGATTAGGAAATTCTTTGTCATCGTGCATGGATGTCAGTGATGTTATTTCAGTGGTACCCTGAAAACAGTCAACAGATGTAATGAAAGCTGAATGGGAAGAACTGAGGGAACTTACCTAAACCAATGAAAGTACTGGATCCAAAGCAGAGGAATGACATTTACACAAACAGAGATGAATTGACACTAGCTCCTCAGCTCGGGATAGAACTTCAGGCCCACCTCCCCTCTCCATGCTCTGGTTTGAGCTCGAATAGGTCTCATGCATGTTGTCACACAACATAGGTTCATAAGTATAATGTCAACCTGTGTCCAGAAGATACTGTTTCCTTGTATGCATCTAGCACCTCTGGTCCTTATGAGCTCTCTGCCCTCTCGCCTACAATGGTCTTTAGCCTTGAAAAAGGATGTGTGATACAGATATTCAATTTAGGGATGAGCATTCTAAGGTCTCTTATTTATCACTTCTATATATCTTATTTATCACTGCTATATTTATCACTTCTATTCTCATTCATCTAATATTGGCTATGGTTTTAGATGGAAGTCTATGTTCATTCTGGGAAAGTCAGGATAATTGAAAATCCTTTGCTTCAGCTTTTGTTAAATGGAGATATGACCTGATTAATGATAATTTTGAATATACCATTGACAGGTATACCATCACTTGAACACTTGTCATTGAGGTGTACTATGTGCTTCATACACTCCAAAACTGTGGGGGGCCTTATCATCACAGATGAACCCTACCTTAAAAAGTGCAAGAGAGGTGAAAAATGAGAACAACTCAGAATGATCAATTCAGGCAAGGATCATTAATTAGTGGTGTGGCCACTTAGTCCCTCAAGCTCCAGAGGATATAGTGCCACACCCATGCAAATGATGTTGGCCCTCATTAATGAGGCGGGTCATAAAACAGAACAAAAAGATATGAGAATGAGAAGAGAAATTGTTGGAAGAGGTTTGGTGGAAGACAGAGGGGATAAGAAAAGAAGGAGAAGTCGGGCACTGGTGGCGCACGCCTTTAATCCCAGCACTTGGGAGGCAGAGGCAGGTGGATTTCTAAGTTCGAGGCCAGCCTGGTCTACAAAGTGAGTTCCAGGATAGCCAGGGCTACACAGAGAAACCCTGTCTCGAAAAACCAAAAAAAAAAAAAAAAGAGGAGAGAGAAGGTAAGTGTGGCCAGGCTGTATTATAGACAAATGAGAAATTGTCAAAAGTTGGATTTATCTTTAAAAGTATTTTATAAACTGGTGGTAAATTATTTATAAAATAGAATACTCAGGTTAAGACTGTCAATTAATATTAAAACTCTTAATAAATTAATTGGAAAATAGGATACTAAAAGATTAAATTCCACCCTGCAGGGTTTTGGGTTTTGTTTTATTCTTATTCTTGTTGTTGTTGTTGGTGGTGGTGGTGGTGGTGGTGGTGGTGGTGGTGGGTTTTGGTTTGTTTTAATGTGTAAAGAAGAACATCAGCAACAGAGGATCTGAAAACACTCTCTTAGAAATATGATTCTTAGTGTTATCAACAAGTGGGACGAAAGTGTATCCAGGGCCACAATCTGATGAAGCAGTGCCATAAAAGTGACTCTGGGTTGTATAATAAAACTTCCTGAACACTAGCAATGGAAAGAACACCAGCAAGGAACATTCCCCATGCTCTGCTTCAAGTCCCTGCCCTGGTGGACTTGCTGCCCTGCTAGTGTTCCTGACCTGCCTTTCCTCAATGATGGACTCTGACCTGTGAGAATAAATAAATCCTTTCCTCCCTAAGTTGTTCTTAGTCATGGTTCTTATCACAGCAACAAAAATCAAGCTAGTAATCATTAATGAAAAAGAAAAAAGAAAACTTGGAAACTCCACATTTCTAAGATTATGAGATTAAAGAGCTATACTTCTCTTTTTAAGTAATTTTCACATATTACTACTTTTAATTATTCTCATATATTTGCAACTATAGTGGGAACCAAAGTATGAATCTGGGAACTTCAAAAGCAATAAGTTGCTATGTGAAACAAGCTTACCTTGAGGATGAAGTAGTTTCTGAACTTTGTATCATAGGTCACTGAGTGAGGCAGGTTCATGGGTACAAGGTCAATATATCTCTGGATCTCATGCACTACAGCATCCGTGTAGGGCATGTGGCTCCTGTCCTGCATGCAGGGGCTCCGGTTTCTGCCAACTACATGTTCTATCTCTTCCTGGACTTTAGCTAGTAAGAAAATGATGTAATGGGAGAAAACTGGCACAATTGCCACAGCTTGTCAGTGTGACATGGAGCATGAGAAAAGTGTCCCAACAGCATCATAGGCCCTAAGCACATCTACCCTTGTAATGCCACAGAGAAATATAACACCTAGAAACCAGGCATTCACTAAGTAGATATACTTCTACATATTATCATACAGGATAATCAATATAAATCAGAATGAATAACAAATGTCTTTATAAAGATGAACTAAGAAATTGCTATCCCACCAAAGGGAAAAAAAACAGAAAATAAGAATTAGTGTCATAAATGCTGTTCAAAATGCATACACTTAAACACAGGAGAGTTGACTATTGCATACTGCCAAGACAGGGTAAAAAAGTTCTTCATAACTCCTGCTTTACAAATATGACTGTCAGATATAGTGGGACAGAAGTCTGAAGATGGATACTCCAACTTTACAGAGATTACTGGGTAGCTATCCAGGAAGCCTGCTGTCTGCCAATTCTTGGTCTAGGAAGCTGCTTGCCTGCATGACCTACTTACTGAGGTAATATTTACTCCTCAGGTCTCTAATAGGGAAATGCAAATCAAAACAAAACAACCCTGAGATTCCATCTCACACCAGTCAGAATGGCTAAGATCAAAAACACAGGAGACAGCAGTTGTTGGCGAGGATGTGGAGAAAGAGGAACACTCCTCCACTGCTGGTGGAATTGCAAGCTGGTACAACCACTCTGGAAAGCAGTCTGGCGGTTCCTCAGAAAACTGGGCATGACACTCCTGGAGGATCCGGCTATACCACTCCTGGGCATATACCCAGAGGCTTTACCTGCATGCAATAAGGACACATGCTCCACTATGTTCATAGCAGCCTTATTTATAATAGCCAGAAGCTGGAAAGAACCCAGATGTCCCTCAACGGAGGAATGGATTCAGAAGATGTGGTATATTTACACAATGGAATACTACTCTGCAATTAAAAACAACGAATTCACGAAATTCCTAGGCAAATGGTCAGAACTTGAAAATATCATCCTTAGTGAGGTAACCCAATCAGAAAAGAACACACATGGTATGCAGTCACTGATAAGGGGATATTAACCCAGAATTTCAGAATACCCTAGACACAATTCGCATATCAACAGATTTCCAAGAAGATGGAAGGAGAGACCCCGGTCCTGGAAAAACTGGATGTAGGGGAATGCCAGGACAGAGAAGCGAGAGGGGGTTGAATGGGGAAAAGAGGGAGGGAAAGGGGCTTATGGAACTTTTGGGGAGGGAGAAAACGGGAAAAGGGAAATGATTTGGAATGTAAATAAAAAAAAACTTAGAAAATAAATAAAAAAAAAATAAGACTCCGCCGTTTTTGCTCCAGTGGCCAGGAAGTTGGGACTGCCAGGCTCGGAGACAGACAGGCATAATATCGCTTGGGTCTCGGGCGGCTTGTGTGTACGCTGCTCCCAAGAGCTGGGCAGATCTGCAGTAACCAGCGCGCCAGCTCTGCTGTGGGACTTCTGCCTGGCAGAGGGACCCCGCACTGGGCGGAAGCCTACCAGCTTCCCTTCCGCGACCTGTGTTCCAGTAGACTGCACTGAAGAGACAGGTACCCAGGTTCTCCCCAATATAACATCGCTTGGGACACGGCCTGTTGGGGCTTCCATCTGCTCCCAAGAACGGGACAGCGCTGTGGTCCTTTGGGCGCCAGATCTGCTGTAGGCCATCCCCTCTGCAGGGTGACCAGCGCCACCAAGAGAGTGCAGAGTGCACTCTGCCATCTTTGCTCCAATGGCCAGGTAGTTGGGACTGCCAGGCTCGGAGACAGACAGGCATAATATCGCTTGGGTCTTGGGCGGCTTGTGTGTACGCTGTTCCCAAGAGCTGGGCAGATCTGCAGTAACCAGCGTGCCAGCTCTGCTGTGGGACTTCTGCCTTGCAGAGGGATGCCCCCTCCCCCCCACTCTGGGAAAGATCACACACCCCTGCACAGGGCAGGAGCCTACCGGCCTCCCTTTGGCGACCTCTGCTCCGGGAATCCATTACGCAGAGCCTTTGGATGTGCAGGGACTCCCCAATATAACATCACTTGGGGCAAGGCACATCAGGGCTCCAAAGTCACTCAGGAGCAGGGCAGGCCCCAGAAATCGGTGCCAGGGGAATCCTGGTAATCCAGGGGGGCCAGAAAAAGCTTTGCAGGCTCACAGGAGGTCCACCCAACAGCCAGTGACAGCAGGACCAACTAACATCAGAGGTAACCAGATGGCAAAAGGCAAACGTAGGAACGTTACTAACAGAAATCAAAGTAATATGGTACCATCTGAACCCAACTCTCCAACAGCAACAAGTCCTGGATACCCCACCACACCCGAAAGACAAGATCTGGATTTAAAATCACTTCTCATGATGCTATTAGAGGATCACAAGAAGGACACAAATAAATCTAATAAAGAATTACAGGAGACCATGAATCAACGGATAGAAGCCCTTACAAAGGAAACACAAAAATCGCTTAGAGAAATGCAAGAGAACATGGATCAAAAGATGGAGGCCCACAAGGAGACAACACAAAAATCGCTTAAAGAAATGAATCAACGGGTAGATGCACTTTCAAAGGAATCACAAAAATTGCATAAAGAAATGCAGAAGAATATGGGTCAACAGACGGATGCCTATAGGGAGGCAACACAAAAAGTGCTTAAAGAAATGAATCAATGGATAGATGCCCTGACAAAGGAAACATGAGAACTGCTTAAAGAAATGCAGGAGACAGCCGGGAAGTGGTGGCGCACGCCTTTAATCCCAGCACTTGGGAGGCAGAGGCAGGCGGATTTCTGAGTTCAAGGCCAGCCTGGTCTACAAAGTGAGTTCTAGGACAGCCAGGGCTATACAGAGAAACCCTGTCTCAAAAAACCAAAAAAAAAAAAAAAGAAATGCAGGAGATGATGGATCAACAGATGGAATCCCATGAGGAGGAAACACAAAAATCGCTCAGAGAAATGCAGGAGAACTTGGGTCAACAGGCAGAAATCCTGAAAGAGGTAATGCAAAAATAACTTAAAGAAATACAGGAAAATACAAACAAACAAGTGAAGGATCTCAGCAAATCCATCCAGGAACTAAAAAAGGAAGTAGAAACAACTAAGAAATCACAAAGGGAGACAACTTTGGAGATAGAAAACCTTGGGAAGAAATCAGGAGTCATAGATGCAAACATCAACAATAGAATACAGGAGATGGAAGAAAGAATCTCAGGTGCTGAAGATTCCATAGAAAGCATCAACTCAACAGTCAAAGAAAATGCAAAATGCAAAAAACGTGTAACCCAAAACATCCAGGAAATCCAGGACACAATGAGAAGACCAAACCTAAGGATTATAGGTATAGATGAGAGTGAAGATTTGCAACTTAAAGGGCCAGTAAACATCTTCAACAAAATTATGGAGAAAAACTTCCCTAACCTAAAGAGAGAGATGCCGATGAACGTACAAGAAGCCTACAGAACTCCAAACAGAC
The DNA here is from genome assembly GCA_036184795.1 of Tokudaia tokunoshimensis. Taxonomy (NCBI): domain Eukaryota; kingdom Metazoa; phylum Chordata; class Mammalia; order Rodentia; family Muridae; genus Tokudaia; species Tokudaia tokunoshimensis. Next base: position 157,838,651 of record BTHU01000001.1, on the reverse strand, counting down.
TGGACCAGAACAGAAATACCTCCCGTCACATAATAATCAAAACACCGAATGTACTAAACAAAGAAAGAATATTAAAAGCAGTAAGAGAAAAGGGCCAAGTAACATACAAAGGAAGACCTATCCGAATCACATCAGACTTCTCACCAGAGACTATGAAAGCCAGAAGATCCTGGGCAGATCTCATGCAGACACTAAGAGAGCACAAATGCCAGCCTAGACTACTCTACCCACCAAAACTCTCAATCACCATAGATGGAGAGACCAAGATACTCCATGATAAAACCAAACTTTCACAATATCTTTCCACAAACCCAGCCCTGCAAAGGATAATAGGTGGAAACTACCAATACAGGGAGAGAAACAACACCCTGGAAAAAATGAGATAGTAACCTTCTTGCTTAAAACCCAAAAGTAGATAACCACTCAAACATAAAGATAGCGTCAAGAATGGCAGGTGGCAATAATCACTATGCCTTAATCTCTCTTAATATCAATGGTCTCAATTCCCCAATAAAAAGACATAGACTAGCAGACTGGATACGTAAACAGGACCCAGCATTTTGCTGCATGCAGGAAACGCACCTCAGTGTCAAAGACAAACACTACCTCAGAGTAAAAGGCTGGAAAACAATTTTACAAGCAAATGGGCCCAAGAAATGAGCCGGAGTAGCCATCCTAATATCAGATAAAATTGATTTTCAACCTAAAGTCATCAAAAAAGACACAGAAGGACACTACATACTGATCAAGGGAAAAATCCACTAACAAGAACTCTCAATTCTAAATATCTATGCTCCAAATGCAAGGGCACCCTCATTCATAAAAGAAACTTTACTAAAGCTCAAAGCACACATCGCACCACACACAATAATAGTGGGTGACTTCAACACCCCGCTCTCTGAAATGGATCATTCAGGAAAGCAGAAACTAAACAGGGACACAGTGAATCTAATTGAAGTCTTGGACCAAATGGAACTAACATATATATATAGAACATTTCATCCTAGAGCTAAAGAATACACCTTCTTCTCAGCACCTCATGGTACCTTCTCCAAAACTGACCATATAATTGGTCACAAATCAGACCTCAACAGATATAAGAAGATAGAACTAATCCCATGCCTCCTATCAGATCACTATGGAATAAGGGTGGTCTTCAATGGCAACAAAAACAACAGAAAACCCACATACACATGGAGGCTGAACAATGCTCTACTCAATGATAACTTGGTCAAGGTGGAAATAAAGAAAGAAATCAAAGACTTTTGAAATTTAATGGAAATGAAGGCACAACATACCCTAAGTTATGGGACACAATGAAAGCAGTGCTAAGAGGAAAATTCATAGCCCTGAGTGCCGTCAAAAAGAAACGGGAGACAGCATACACTAATAGCTTAATGGCACACCTGAAAACCCTGGAACAAAAAGAAGCAAATACACCAAAGAGGAGTAGAAGGCAGGAAATCATTAAACTCAGGGCTGAAATCAATCAAGTAGAAACAAATAAAACCATACAAAGAATCAACAAAACGAGGAGTTGGTTCTTTGAGAAAATCAACAAGATAGATAAGCCCTCAGCCAGACTAACCAGAGGGCACAGAGACAGTATCCAAATTAATAAAATCAGAAACGAAAAGAGAGAGATAACAACAGAAACTGAGGAAATTCAAAAAATCATCAGATCCTACTACAAAAACCTGTATTCAACACAACTAGAAAATCTCGAGGAAAAGGACAATTTCCTTGACAGATATCAAATACCAAAATTAAATCAGGATCAAATAGACCATCTAAACCGTCCTATAACCCCTGAAGAAAGAGAAGTTGTCATTGGAAGTCTTCCAACCAAAAAAAGCACAGGTCCAGATGGTTTTACTGCAGAATTCTATCAGACCTTCAAAGAAGACCTAACACCAATACTCTTCAAACTTCCACAAAATAAAAACAGAAGGAACAGTACCCAACTCGTTCTATGAAGCCACAATTACACTAATACCAAAAGCACACAAAGATCTGACAAAGAAAGAGAATCTCAGGCCAATCTCTCTTATGAATATCGATGCAAAAATACTCAATAAAATTCTTGCCAACCGAATCCAAGAACACATCAAAACGATCATTCACCACGATCAAGTAGGCTTCATCCCAGGGATGCAGGGATGGTTCAATATAAGGAAATCCATCAATGTAATCCACTATATAAACAATCTCAAAGAAAAAAACCACATGGTCATCTCATTAGATGCTGAGAAAGCATTTGACAAAATTCAGCATCCTTTCATGCTAAAGGTCTTGGAAAGATCAGGAATTCGAGGCCCATATCTAAATATAGTAAAAGTATTTTACAGCAAACCAGTAGCCAGCATCAATCTAAATGGAGAGAAACTTGAAGCAATCCCACTAAAATCAGGGACTAGACAAGGCTGCCCTCTCTCTCCATATCTTTTCAATATAGTACTTGAAGCTCTAGCTAGAGCAATTAGACAACAAAAAGAGGTCAAAGGGATACAAATTGGAAAGGAAGAAGTCAAACTATCACTATTTGCAGACGATATGATAGTATACTTAAGCGACCCAAAGAACTCCACCAGAGAACTCCTACAGCTGATAAACGACTTCAGCAAAGTGGCTGGATATAAAAGCAACTCAAGCAAGTCAGTAGCCTTCCTATACTCAAAGGATAAGCGGGCTGAGAAAGAAGTAAGAGAAATGATACCCTTCACGATAGCCACAAACCATATAAAGTATCTTGGCGTGACTCTAACCAAACAAGTGAAAGATCTGTATGACAAGAACTTCAAGTCTCTGAAGAAAGAAATTGAAGACCTCAGAAGATGGAAAAATCTGCCATGCTCATGGATTGGCAGGATTAATATAGTAAAAATGACCATCTTACCAAAAGCAATATACAGATTCAATGCAATCCCCATCAAAATCCCAAGTCAATTCTTTATAGAGTTAGAAAGAGCAATTCAAAAATTCATCTGGAATAACAGAAAACCCAGAATAGCTAAAACTATTCTCAAGAGTAAAAGAACCTCTGGGGGAATCAGTATCCCGGACCTCAAGCTGTACTACAGAGCAATAGTGTTAAAAACCGCATGGTATTGATACAGTGACAGGCATGTAGATCAATGGAACAGAATTGAAGACCCAGAAATGAATCCACACTCCTATGGTCACTTGATCTTTGACAAAGGAGCTAAAACCATCCAGTGGAAAAAAGATAGCCTTTTCAACAAATGGTGCTGGCTCAACTGGAGGTCAACATGCAGAAGAATGCAAATTGACCCATTCTTATCTCCTTGCACTAAGCTCAATTCCAAGTGGATCAAGGACCTTCACATAAAACCAGACACACTGAAACTAATAGAAAGGAAACTAGGGAAAAACCTTGAACATATGGGCACAGGGGAGAATTTCCTGAACAGAACTCCAATAGCTTATGCTCTAAGATCAAGAATTGACAAATGGGACCTCATTAAATTACAAAGTTTTTGCAAGGCAAAAGACACTGTCAAAAAGACAAAGCGGCAACCAACTAACTGGGAAATGATCTTTACCAACCCTACATCCGACAGAGGGCTAATATCCAATATATACAAAGAACTCAAGAAGTTAAACTCCAGAGAGGCAAGTAACCCTATTAAAAAATGGGGTACAGAGCTAAACAAAGAGTTCTCACCTGAAGAATATCTAATGGCTGAGAAGTACCTAAAGAGATGTTCATCATCCTTAGTCATTAGGGAAATGCAAATCAAAAGAACCCTGAGATTCCATCTCACACCAGTCAGAATGGCTAAGATCAAATCACAAGAGACAGCAGTTATTGGCGAGGATGTGGAGAAAGATGAACACTCCTCCACTGCTGGTGGAATTGCAAGCTGGTACAACCACTCTGGAAAGCAGTCTGGCGGTTCCGCAGAAAACTGGGCATGACACTCCTGGAGGATCCAGCTATACCACTCCTGGGCATATACCCAGAGGCTTTACCTGCATGCAATAAGGACACATGCTCCACTATGTTCATAGCAGCCTTATTTATAATAGCCAGAAGCTGGAAAGAACCCAGATGTCCCTCAACGGAGGAATGGATTCAGAAGATGTGGTATATTTACACAATGAAATTCTACTCTGCAATTAAAAACAATGAATTCACGAAATTCCTAGGCAAATGGTCAGAACTTGAAAATATCATCCTTAGTGAGGTAACCCAATCACAAAAGAACACACATGGTATGCAGTCACTGATAAGGGGATATTAACCCAGAATCTCGGAATACCCTAGACACAATCCGCATATCAATAGATTTCTAAGAAGATGGAAGGAGAGACCCCTGGTCCTGGAAAGACTGGATGTAGGGGAATGCCAGGACAGAGAAACGAGAGGGGGTTGAATGGGGAAAAGAGGGAGGGAAGGGGGCTTATGGGACTTTCGGGGAGGGAGGAAATGGGAAAGGGGAAATGATTTGGAATGTAAATAAAAAAAAACTTAGAAAATAAAATTTAAAAAAAAATAAAAGGTAAAATACAAAAAAAAAAGAGAAAACTATACAGTTATAGTCTCACAATTAAACTTAAGTTGTTTAGGAATATGTCTGAGGTGTAAGATGTTTTTAGGTTCCTAATACAGGTAAGGATAGAAATTGAGTTAAAAACAAACCTTAAACACAACAAGATAGGATAGAAAATTAAATATTTCCTAAAACTGCCAAATACAGTAGACTGGTCATTATAAATGTAAATCTTACCTTATAGTTTTCATAATTGTTTCAAAATTCTCACATTTGTATGCAGTTTTTATTTTAAAAAAAGGAGACTTTTCTTGGACTAAAAGGAGGAATTGTAGAGAAAATATCTTGAGTCTATATGGATGTGACACCTGTCAATAATAAATTTGGTGGCCTATAGCTTAGGAAGGAAATAGGAAGTGAGACATCCAGAAGGCAGAATGGACGCTGGAACAGTGCCACCCCTGGCAGATTCATCCAAGAAACTGTGATGAGGTGGCCACATGGTACCTGAACACAAGTAAACAGATACATGGCAGAATGTAGGTTAGAATAAATGGGTTATTTTAAGTTATGATCTAATCAGAAAAAAAGTTTAGCTATTTGGCGAAGTTACTGGTAAATATAAAAAAAAAAATGGGAGGAGATTCAGAGACAAAGTGTGGAGCAGAGACTGAAGGAAAGTCCATTTAGAGACTGTCTCACTGGGGGATACAGTTACCAAACCCAGACACTATATTGTGGATGCCAACAAGTGCTTGCTGACAGGAGCCTGATATAGCTGTCTCCTGAGAGGCTCTGCCAGTGCCTGGCAAATACAGAAGTTGATGCTCACAGCCAACCGATGGACTGAGCACAGGATCTCCAACGGAGGAGCTAGAGACAGGACCCAAGGAGCTAGCACCCCCATAGGAGGAACAACAATATGAACTGACCAGTACCCCCAGAGCTCCCAGGGATTTAATCACCAACCAAAGAGTACACATGAAGGGACCCATGGCTCCAGTCACAAGTGTAGCAGAAGATGGCCTTGTAGGATATCAGTGAGAGGAGAGGTCCTTGGTCCTGTGAAGGCTTGTTGCCCTAGTGTAGGGGAATGACAGGACAGGGAAGTAGGAATGGGTGGGTTAGTGAGCCGTGGGAGGGGGGATGGGATAGAGGTTTTTGCAGAGGAAAACAGGAAAGGGGATATTTGAAATGTAAATAAAGCAAATATCTAATAAAAAAAGAATTAGCGGTAAATAAAATTAACATAAGGTAGTAATTGAATTCTCTTGGCTGATGAATGTGTATGTGTTCTTATCTGAAAATTCTGAATGATTCTCTCTATTTCCCTCATATGCCAAATGGACTCATTTTGAAACATTCTTTACGTGTCATGGGCAATTTATGTGCATATTCAGAGGTTATTGGCATTTCTATTGTTTTACTATACTATTTACAATTTCTTAAAGTTCCTTTTAAAGGAGATGAGGAATCACTTATTTATTGCTACATATAAAATAGACAACACCCCCAAACAGATACTTCTCTCTCTCTCTCTCTCTCTCTCTCTCTCTCTCTCTCTCTCTCTCTCTCTCTCTCTCTCACACACACACACACACACACACACACACCCTCTCATGGAGAACAGTTATAAATTTTAGCATATACATGCTCATTCTTATATCAGTGTAACTTTATAAATATTTCTTATATATAAGGAAATGATTTTGATACATCTTTTATACATTCTTGGACATAAAAGAGCTTATTTAAATTCCTAATATTGGATACTAGCTTGGAACTATTATTAATGCTCAAGTATGTTTCAAACCCTAGAGGTAATTTTTAATTATTAGAATTCATCCAGATGTCACTCGTGTCTCTCCTCTAAGACTCCACATACCCACATTATCTACTGTCTATCCTGAAGCTAAAATAATAAGGGTTGTTATGAGAAATTCTGAATTCCTCCTACATGTGTGTCAAACACCACTCTCACATGTGCTGGAGCTGATAGGATCCCATCCAACAAGGGTGCTCACCAGAGACTAACAAATGTTGGTGTTATACACCCTAGCCTCCAGAACTGGGAGCTAAGTATAATTTCCTGGAAAGACTGGATGTAGGGGAACGCCAGGACAGAGTAATGAGAGGGGGTTGAACGGAGAAAAGAGGGAGGGAAGGGGGCTTATGGGACTTTCGGGGAGGGAGGAAACGGGAAAGGGGAAGTGATTTGGAATGTAAATTAAAAAAATAAAATTAAATTAAATTAAAATAAAAAAAAAAGAAAAAAAAAGTATATAGACTCTATTATTATTTTGTTATGGTGATCAAAAATACACTATGACACATACATGACACTGTATGCCTCAGGAAACCAATGTACCAGCCTTCACTAGTAGGCGACACATGTACCTGCTATAGGCAGACACAGGTGTCAAATGCAGACACGTTAACAGAGTAAAGTCAAAAAAATCAGAGCTGCATGTTTCTCTACTGTTCATACTATCTTGTTTCTCTCAGTCACTATCTCCCATTGTGAAAACCTGCCTCAGTTTTAGTTCCTCCTCATATGTATATGTGGCAGCAAGCAACAGAGCAATTTTAATAATGGGGTTCCTACAAGAGACCCAATGACGGACATGAGTAGTGCCTTTCCAGCATAAGTTTCCCCAGCTCCTCCTGCAGTCATACCTGTGACGTCCACCTGTTTCAGCAGCAGCAGCATGAGTCCATACCTCAGAGTGGTACTTGTTTCTGTCCCAGCTCCAAACATGTGAGGTACAGCAGCCACCAAGCTTTCATGGGTAAACTCAGACTCGGGATTGTGCTTTTCCTAGGATTTATGTGAATATTATTTTGGTTTGCTGTCATGCTTAATTACAATGAATCAAAAATAATTCAGGTGGTTCTTAAAGATAAGAAACTTAAACAATGCAAAGTCTAGTACTAAAACTACAATGACCAAGCAGGATAGTATAGTTACTAGTTTACCTACTCCTCATGTCCCTTCCTTCAAATTTGTTACAATTGCGGAGTGTCAATGTTCTCACCACAAACAAATGATATTCATGTGAGGTTATGTATATGTAAATTGGCCTGATTTGATAATTTCATAACATTGTGGATCAAAGTACCACATTGTACCCAAACATATATTACATTAGTTATACTTATAGATGCATATAGAAAAGTTTAAAGCAATGTAATCAGTTTTCCATCACTTTGACAATACACCAAGAAACAGGACTAATTAGAAGAGAGATTCAGTGTTGTTCATGATCCAGCTGTTTGGTCCTTGACTTCTTGGCCCTGGGACACTGAGAACCCAAGAAAATAGAACAGTATGGTAAAGAGAAGTGTGGTAAAGCAGAGCTACTCACCTCCACAGGCATAAAGCAAATAAAGGGAAAAGGGACCAGGGATTAAGGCATGAAGCATAAAAGATAAAAACCAAGCAGGTAAGACATTTAAGATCCAAGCCATGACAAGGACAATGACTCTTCTGAAAGATGTTGCAACTAATTCTTCTGTTAAAGAATTTAGTTATAATATTGACTTCCTCATGATGAAAGCTGAAATGTGTAAAACTACCAGAAATAAGAATGTCAGTTTTTCAAAAAAAAAGAGTTGATAAATTACCTTCCAAATGTGAGAGCCTTGTGAGAACAGAGCCATGACCAATCAGAACCTGAAGTAGGAGAGCATTGGAAAGGACAGTGTCTCATTTTGGAGGCAACATGACAGGCCTTTGAGGGAAAGTGGCCTCTTTAAAACCCAGGAAGAAGCTTCATTATAAGAGATCAATTAAAGAAAGAAGAAATACAGACACACAAAGTGAAAAATTGGTCAAATCATGCATGAAACTCTCAAGAACTAAACTGGAAGAAGATACCATATTTCTTTCTCCTTCCAGGCTTCTGTGATATTGTTCATGAGAGACATGTCCATGACAATATGACAGGGTTCATAGAGAGAGACACACGCATGCACCTTCAGAAACTGTAGTGAATATTCTGATTTTTATGTGTTTTGTGCTACTGGCAGGAATTTCTACACATGATTCAAACTGACATAGTCTACAGGAGTCTGTGCAAGGAGTTAGGTACTTGGCCTGATCATGATGTGTGTGTGTGTGTGTGTGTGTGTGTGTGTTGCAGAGAGGAGGACTATGTTTCCATAGGGCTACCGGAGCATGACTTGATTTCTCTAGGCTGATGAGTCACTCTCAGAGTGACCAGTGATGAGGAGTAACACCTAAGATTGGCCTCTTAACCACACACATGCACACATCTGTGCATAAGTGTATACTTGTGCATACAAAAATATGAACACACAAAACTATACACAAGTATTGACTATGGTATCAAGCCATAGTCAATAAACAGCTAGATTATGATACTATACATAGGTCTAAGGACCAAAACAGTTTTTAAATATAACACTGAAGCAAAAAGCTGAAGGTAAGAAGTAAGAGAGACCTTGGAAGTCACTTAATACAATGAGGTGCACAGTCTTCACAGCATTATGGAAATCCATCTCAGTGGTAATAATTCTCCTCTACCAGGAGATAGGCACAGAATGAGAGTAATTGAGTTCTTTTCTCCACCAGTTTCTTCCCACTGTTACTTCCTCATTCATTTCATTCCATATGGTGACCTGAACTCCACTGAAAATGCTTTGATGGTTGCCTCGTCAACACTTTGTTCTCACTTTGATTAATGAGCCTCGCCTGCCTCTCTGTCTAATGATACAAGTGTTCACAAGCTGGCTTTCTTCTCCATAGTCAGCTCTTTTTAGTTTCTTCTGTTCTTTGCCTCCCCTAAGTTCAAGGAGAATGTATGTTTGTACTTACACATGTCTTTATTATATCTATATTGTCCTCACCCAATTTCCAAACTTTCACTCTCACTATTCTTTTAATTTGTATTATTTTATTAATTCTTTGAGAACTTTATTCAGTCATACAATGTACTTTGATCTTACTTAACTCTCCTCTTCCTGACTCCTCCCAGATCCATTCCCATCTCTCTATTCCGCCTCAACTTAGTTATTTTTTCATAACACATGAAGTACAATTTATGCTGCTGACATAAACCTGTGTGTATGATAGACTTGCCAGGATCACATCCTTAAAGAAAACCAACTCCTCATATCCCCAGAAGCCATCACTTATCAACAGGTCCTCAGCTAAGACTAGGAACTGAACTGATTCTGTGTAGATTTTGAACAGACAGCTACAGCAGCCATGAGTACATGAGTGTTTCAGTCCTTCCTGAATGAACTGCTTTGGTCCAGTCTTCTCTGATCTCTGGCTCTTAGAATCTTACCACCCCAATTCTGCAATGGTTCCTGAGCCTTCCCTACCACTATTCTAATTGACCATATCAATCCTTTCCTCTTGGTTAATCTTAACCAAGGCACAGAATACCTCTTACTATTGAACTTTCCAACATAGCTCCTGCTATTTCCAGTATCCATCCCATTAACTAAAACAAAACTTATGGACTCTCAGAATATAAAATGAACACCTTGAATTTATTTCTGAATCTGCATATCTACAATCTAGACATGTATGTATCAAGCTAAGGTGCAAGCAGATGATAAATCCCAAGTTAATACTTCTCTTCAGTATCAATGCTTAACCATATAGATCCTTCTATGGAGTTCACAGGAAATTTACCCTGAGTATTATCTGCATTAGACTCCTGTTCAGACTCATACAGATTCTCATGCCAATACACATGTTTGTAGAGTGCTTGAAAAGCACATCCACGTCCTCATCTGTGGACAATCACTCCAACTATACTCAACTACAGATCTCTGCACCATCTCTTTACCGCCTCACTTCATTGTGCCCAGATGAAATCCTCTCCCCTGTTCCTCACTGAAAATACTTGAAAATCTGTATCAAACCTCAGGTCATTGAGGAAACTTGCCCAGAAGATTTCTTCTCCCACATACTCTGATATAAACCATGTCCCTTTTAATTCAGTGCTGGGTATTTTTAATGCCTGACTTGTTTGTTTTCCTACTTCACATGGTGCATATTCTCTCTTTACTCAGACATCTTGTTAGTACCTAAAAGCTGTGCCCACATGTTTCAGTTATTAACAGTGTAATGTTAAACCCTCCAAGGCTGATAGTCTAGTTCCATGCACACAACAGGTACTTAAAGTGTTTACCAAGTGCTTCTGGACTGAACAGCTATGCATTCCAAGTAATTACAGAAACGATCAATAAAGCCCTTCCAGCCGCCATTTGCAGCAAGGGACCAGGCAGCTCCAAAGCCTTCTGTGCTTAGCCTGCCAGGAAAGGGTGATCTCCCAGCAGCGATTTCACTTCTGAGTGCAGAGGTGAGATCTCCACCTTCTCTCTGGAAGGGTACAGCTAGGAGCACACAGGGCATATGATCATTGGAGTAGCTGGGACAGGAGTCTTCCCTTCCGGCCACCATTTGCAGCAAGGAACCAGACAGCTCCACAGCCTTCTGTGCACAGACCCTGCCAGAAGAGAGTTGGTCTCCCAGGAGTACAGACACAGGTTTGCAGGCCCATAGAAGGGGCTAGCTCCAGCCAGAGACAACAAGACCAATTAACACCAGAGAAAACCAGATGGCGAAAGACAAGCACAAGAACCCTACCAATAGAAACCAAGGCTACTTGGCAACATCAGAGTCCAGTTCTCCCACCACAGGAAGTCCCGGATGCCCCAGCACACTGGAAAAACAAGAGTTGGATTTAAAGTCTCTTCTCATGATGCTGTTAGAGGACATCAAGAAGGACATAAATAACTCTCTTAAAGAAATACAGGAGAACATGGGTCAAATGGTAAAGGCCCTTAAAGAGGAAACACAAAAATCCCTGAAAGAAATACAGGGGGGCATGGGTGAACAGGTAGAGGCCCTTAAAGAATTACAGGAGAACACAAACAAACAAGTGAAGGAACTGAACAAAACCGTCCAGGATCTAAAAATGGAAGTAGAAACAATAAAGAAATCACAAAGTGAAACATCTCCGGAGATAGAAAATCTTGGAAAGAATTCAGGAGTCATAGATGCAAGCATCAACAACAGAATACAAGAGATAGAAGAAAGAATCTCAGGGGCTGAAGAGACCATAGAAAACATTGACTCAACAGTTAAAGAAAATGCAAAATGCAAAACGCTCCTGAGCCAAAACATACAGGAAATCCAGGACACAATGAGAAGACCAAACCTAAGGATTATAGGAATAGAAGAGAGTGAAGATTTCCAACTTAAAGGGCCAGTAAATATCTTCAACAAAATTATAGAAGAAAACTTCCCTAACCTAAAGAAAGAGATGTCCATGAACATACAAGAAGCCTATAGAACTCCAAATAGACTGGACCAGACCAGAAAGTCCTCCCGGCACATAATAATCAAAACACCAAATGCACTAAACAAAGAAAGAATATTAAAAGCAGTAAGAGAAAAAGGTCAAGTAACCTACAAAGGCAGGCCTATCAGAATTACACCAGATTTCTCACCTGAGACGATGAAAGCCAGATGATCCTGGGCAGATCTCATACAGACCCTAAGAGAACACAAATGCCAGCCCAAAATACTATACCCAGCAAATCTCTCAATTACCATAGATGGAGAAACCAAGATATTCCATGATAAAACCAAATTTACACAATATCTTTCCACAAATCCAGCCCTACAAAGGATAATAGATGGAAAACACCAACACGAGGAGGGAAACTACACCCTAGAAAAAGCAAGAAAGTAATCTTTTTTTTGTTTGTTTGTTTGTTTGTTTTGTTTTTCGAGACAGGGTTTCTCTGTGTAGCCTTGGCTGTCCTGGAACTCACTCTGTAGACCAGGCTGGCCTCGAACTCAGAAATCCACCTGCCTCTGCCTCCCAAGTGCTGGGATTAAAGGCGTGCGCCACCACTGCCCGGCTAAGAAAGTAATCTTTTTCCAACAAACCCAAAAGAAAGTAACCACACAAACATAAAAAGAACATCAAAAATAACAGGAAGCAATAATCACTATTCCTTAATATCTTATAATGTCAATAGACTCAATTCCCCAACAAAAAAACATAGTCTAACAGAGATATTTTTCATGTGGATCTTCGGTTTTATCAGAAAATGTTTGTGACTCCTCTTTCAATTCAGTAATGCTTTTTGTGTCTACCATTTTGACTGTATTATTTTCCATGATAATCTTTAATTTTAACATTTTTTCTGTGTATTTCTTCGATTTTGTCGGAGGTGTTTTTCATGTAGATCTTTGGTTTCATCAGGGGGGCGGTGTTTGTAGTTCCACTTTCAATCAATTTAGGAATGTTTTTGTGCCTACCATTTTGTCGATATAATTGTCCATGATAATCTTCAATTTTAACGTTTCTCTGTATTTTTCTTCAATTTTGTCAGAAGTATTTTCCATGTGGATCTTCAGTTTTATCAGACAATGTCTATAATTTTACTTTCAATTAACTTAGGAACATTTTTTACCTTCCATTTTATCTGTATAATTTTCCATATAATAGTCAGTTTTAACATGTTTTTCTATATATTCCTTGAATTTTTTCAGGAATATTTTCCCTGTAGATCTTCAATTTTATCTGAAAGTGTTTATAATTTCACTTTCAAAAAACATAGGAATATTTTTATGCCTACCATTTTATCTGTATAATTTTTCCATGAAATACTCAATTTTAACGTGTTTTTTATATATTTCTTCAATTTTATCAGAGATATTTTCCATGTAAATCTTCAATTTTATCAGAAAATGTTTATAATTTCACTTTTAATCAACTTAGAAATATTTTTATGCCTACCATTTTATCTGTATAATTTTCTATGATAATCTTCAATTTTAATGTTTTTCCATATATTTTTTCAATTTTATCAGAAATATTTTCCTTGTAGATTTTCAATTTTATCAGAAAATGTTTATAATTCCACTTTCAATCAATTTAGGAATATTTTTATGCCTATCATTTTATCTGTATAATTTTTCCATGAAATAGTCAATGTGTTTTTCTATATATTTCTTCAATTTTATCAGAGATAGTTTCCATGTATATTTACACAATGGAATACTACTCAGCAATTAAAAACAATGAATTCATGAAATTCTTAGGCAAATAGGGAACAGGGAGGGAAGAGGGCTTATGGGACTTTCGGGGAGGGGAGAACTGGGAAAGGGGAAATCATTTGGAATGTAAATAAAGGATATAGAAAATAAAATAATAATAAAAAAGGAATATATCTAATAAAAAAAGAAATGATCAATAAATCAGATAATTCAACCCAACAAATAACATTTTACTTGTTCCATTTTGATCAAGAAACAGTCAATGAAGTCCCGAGGATTGTCCATGTCCAAGAACTCTTGGTGTTCTTTTACTTTCTCCAAAACATAGTTTTTTACATAGGAGAAATTCTTAAGTACTTGGTTATGACTTCCGGGAAAACGGCAGGGTAAGTATTGCAGTCCTTGAAAATTGAAGACCATTAATTAAACTTAAGCCATGAGTATCATGACCCTGGTTAAAAACTAGAGTGATACAGCCAGATATTAGGCAGAGGAAGGGGAACCCTACAGAAGAGCAGAGAATGACTAGAAGCTAGGGGATCGAGACACCAGAAAAGTAAGACCCACAGAATCAACTAAGCAGGGCTCACAGGGGCTCACAGAGACTGGAGCAACAATCACAGACCCTGTATGAGTTGAGCTAAATCCTCTGCATATATGTTATGGTTGTATATCTTGGGGTCTTTGTGAAACTCCTAACAGTGTGAGCGGGGGTATCTCTGACTCTATTGCCTGCTCTTTGGACCCTTTTCCTCCTATTAGGTTGCCACAACCAGCGTGCTATAAGGGTTTGTGCCTAGTCTTATTATGTTATGTGGTTATGCCATGTTTCATTGATATCCCTGGAAGGCCTGCTCTTTTCTGAAGGGAAACAAAGGAAGAGGTCTGTAGGAGAAGGGAAGGGATGACTAGAAGGACTGGAGGGAGGGGTAGCTGTGGGCAGGATATAATGTATGAGTAAATAATCCGTTTTTTTTTTTTTTAAAAAAAACTAGGGTGAACTTGAAGAGAAACATTTCAGTGTACATGATGTGTATAAAGGGAAATGCTGAAAGAGACTGCACTGAACTGATTACATGACCAAAGATGACAAGCATCTCCAACAATCAAGCCAATAATTTTTACATTACTAAAGCATCTTTCATTCACTCTCTCATTTTTACCTCCAATTTTAAACTAAAGGAAGGCCATGACTCTTCATGAGATACACTATGAGGTTAAGGAAGTTCAGTCAGCCAGAGACAGAGCAGTCACTCCCTGTTACTTCTACAATTGGTCTCAGGAATAAAATCAATCATGCTTTATAGCTGGGAAGGGCTCAAGGATATCATGAAACTCAATTCTACCTTTTATGGACAAATACTTATATACGACAGTGGTCAAATGACTCCTATAAAATCCTATCTTCTACAGAGTAGGATGCCAACTTGGCAGATGATGATATTATTGAACATGACAGAGCTATGTTTTATACACCCCAGATGTCAATCATCTTAATAACCTGACCTAGACTACTTTCTCAGCTAGAGCACCAGCTTCAGCTAGTCTGAGTCTTCGATTTAGAAACCCCAGTTCTCAGAAATTCCTGGCAGCATCTGTGCTCCCAAATATTCTCTGCCTTCGATATCCTTAATTATAAAGTTACTGCTGACAAGTGAGATGGCTCAGTGGTTAAAAGCACTGGTTGCTCTTCCAGAGATCCTGAGTTCAATTCCTAGCACCTACATGGTGGCCCATAGCCATCTATAATGTGACCTGATGCCCTCCTCTGGCATGCAGATGTACATGCAAATAGAACACTCATATGCATTAAATAAATAAATCTTTAAAAAAAAAGAATCATGCTAAGTAATGAGATGAAAATGACTTTAACTTTGATTGGCAGACAAGCCTGTTGGTGATAGAAGGATTTCAACATGCCCTAAGAAACTGAGCATGCCTTTGGAAGTACCAAGGTAGTGCTTGGACTTTTGAGGTGTCATGGGTTGGGGCTTAACTTCCAGGCCTGTGTCAAGGCATTTGTCTTCTCTTCTGAACAATGAAGTCCTCTGCTGTCTTATGACATTAATAATATACCAAAAGGACAGTGATGTGGAAACATTCTCATTGTGGGTTGCCAGGACTCATCCTCCCACACAGATTCCCCCCACCCCAATACACACACACATGCACACACACTCACATACACACACACACACACACATACACACACACCTAAAATCAAAAACTGTCTGAACCAACTTTGTTAGAAGTATGGGAAATAGAAGTTTCCATAAGCCAAAGGAAACATGAGGGTTTTTAATGTGTGGAACAGGAAAGCACTGTAGCAAGCCTTTCCCTTGTGTCGCCTCTTCTGTCTTAGTGGTGTCCACAACAAGAGACCTGTGCCAAATGTGTGGCCCTTGATTCTCGAGGGGGCAGGGTGTGATTGTCTCCATGTTGCAACCTAACAGGGGTTAGGGAAAGAAGTGGAAGTACTAGGCAAAGCATTTGCCTTTGTTTCATCTAACTCAGAACTTACCAGGGTGGAAATGACGTAAAGACTATCAAAAAACCTTAAGATTCCTTTAGACAACATAGGGTCACTTGGGACAAAAGAAAACAATTAAAGCTCCTGGCAGAATAGTAAGACTATGGGAAGAAGGGCTGGGGAGAGACTATCTTTGGAAAATCAGGATACTCAAAAACATCCATGTATACTGATGTTTTCAAAAAGCCAGAGCACACCCATGACAGGTTAAAACTAAGAGAAGACCTGGGGGAAAGTTCTAAGTGTTTACTTCTGCTGGTTCCTTAACTCTGGGTCTGGGCCTGGGCATACAGCCAGTCTGGTGGGAACTTCTCCTCCCTGTCTCTTCTACTCTTCAGTCCTACTTCTCATCTTTGCTTTCTTTCCTTTCTTCTGTTTGTGTCTCTACATTATCACCTTCTTTCTTCCTTCTCTTCTTGTTTTCTGC
Organism: Tokudaia tokunoshimensis; assembly: GCA_036184795.1. Taxonomy (NCBI): domain Eukaryota; kingdom Metazoa; phylum Chordata; class Mammalia; order Rodentia; family Muridae; genus Tokudaia; species Tokudaia tokunoshimensis. Next base: position 157,822,128 of record BTHU01000001.1, on the reverse strand, counting down.
TTTGTCATCTATAACTCTCATCTTCTCATAGGAAGGTAGAATCTGTCAGCAACTAAAGAAACAGCAACTTTGGGGAACAAATGTGGCAAAACATATAGTTTAGGAACTTACTAGCACTTTCTACCTGCAGAAAACAAAAACTACAAAGGAAAAAATAAAAAACAGCATCAACAACTGGGGATATAGCTCAGCAGTTGCAGCAGCTAAGAGAACAAGCGCATCTTGAACTGAAGTTCGATTTTCAGAATCATACCAGGAAACTCATAACCACTGATAACTCCAGCTCTGGCTTCTGTAGACACCTAGATCCCCCTAGACACACACACACACATGCACACATGCACATAAACACACACATACACACACACACACACACACACACGCACACACACATATACACACACGCACACAAACGACATACACACACATACTTACAGACACACACATACACAGAGCTGAAAAAGAAATGTGTAGAAAGAAAGGTAGGAAGGAGGCAGGGAAGGAGGGATGGAAGGAGGAAAGGAGGAAAACAAAGAGGGAAGAAGGAAGAAAGAAAAAAAAAGCTGCACATTTCATCTCTAAAATGACTGGAACATTTACTCAACAGTTTAGTCCATGTGATGCTGTGGCCTTCTCGGAGAAAAGATGGCTCCTTAGAAAGGAAACCTGTTGATCTTCATTCCTACGACTGAGCTGGCTCTTTCAGCCAGGAATGCAGGGAACACCCAAGTGTCAGAACAGCTGGGACATGGTCCACCAAGGCCCCACCTGCACCCAGGAACTGGGCAGCACCACAGCCACCTGTGGACCTATGCTGCCAGGGGACATCTGCTCTGCAGGGAGTCCCACATTTAGATGAAGTCCTGCGTTTAGAGGTGAGGCCACCATCTTTGTTTCTGTGACTGAGCAGATGGATGCAACCAGGAATGAAGGGAACACCCAAGTATCAGAACAGCTGGGGCAGGGTCCACAAGGACCCCAACTGCACCCAGGAGCTGGGCAATGCCACAGAACTCTGTGCCAGGGGAGAGGTCACCCAGGGGTGCTGAGACAGGCTTGCAGGCACACAGAAGGAAGAAGCACCAGCCAGAGACAGCAGAACCAACTAACACCAGAGATAACCAGATGGTAAAAGGCAAACATAAGAAAGTTACTAACAGAAATCAAGGCAACATGGCACCATTCAAACCCAATTCTCCCACAACAGTAAGTCCTGGATTACCCCAACACACGTGAAAAACAAGATTTGGATTTAAAATCATAGTTCATGATGCTGATAGAGGGCGTCAAGAAGGACATAAATAACTCCCTTAAAGAAAGACTGGAGAACACAAGTACACAGGGAGAAGCCCCTAAAGAACTACAGGAAAAGCCGGGTGGTGGTGGCACACGCCTTTAATCCCAGCACTTGGGAGGCAGAGGCAGGAGGATTTCTGAGTTCAAGGCCAGTCTGGTCTACAGAGTGAGTTCCAGGACAGCCAGGGCTACACAGAGAAACCCTGTCTCGAAAAAACCAAAAAAAAAAAAAAAAAAAAAAGTAAGAACTACAGGAAAACATAACAAAACAGGTGAAGGAACTGAATAAAACCATGCAGGATCTAAAAATGGAGGTAGAAACAATAAAGAAATCACAAAGGGAAACAACTCTGCACACAGAAAACCTAGGAAAGAAGTCAGGAGCCATGGATGCAAGCATCAACAACAGAATACAAGAGATAAAAGAGAGAATCTCAGATGCAGAAGATAATACCATAGAAAGCATTGAGACAACAGTCAAAGAAAATGCGAACTGCAAAAAGCTCCTAACCCGAAACATCCAGGACACAATGAGAAGATCAAAACTAAGGATTGTAGGTATAGAAGAGCATGAAGATTTCCAACGTAAAAATCCAGTAAATGTCTTCAACAAAATTATAGAAGAAAATGTCTCTAACCTAAAGAGATGTCCATGAACATATAAGAAGCCTATAGAACTCCAAATAGATTTGACCAGAAAAGAAATTCCTCCCATCACATAATAATTAAAACACCAAATGCACTAAACAAAGAAAGAATACTAAAAGCAGTAAGGAAAAATGGTCAAGTAACATATAAAGGTAGACATATCAAAATTACACCAGACTGTTCAACAGAGACTATGAAAGCCAGAAGAGCCAGGGCAGATGTCATACAGAACCTAAGGGAACACAAATGTCAACCCAGGCTGCTATAACCAGCAAATCTTTCAATTACCATAGATGGAGAAACCAAAGTATTCCATGACAAAAACAAATTTATGCAATATCTTTCCACAAATACAGCCCTTCAAAGGATAATAAATGGAAAACACCAACAAAAGGAAGGAAACTACACCCGAGAAAGAGCAAGAAATTAATCTTCTTTCAACAAACCCAAAAGAAGATAACCACGCAAACATAAAAATTACATCAAAAATAACAGGAAGCAATAATCACTATTCCTTAATACCTCTTAACATCAATGGACTCAATTCCCATATAAAAAGACATAGACTAACAGACTGGATATGTAAACAGGACCCAGCATTTTGCTGCATACAGGAAACACTTCTCAGTGTCAAAGACAAACACTACCTCAAAGTAAAAGGCTAAAAAACAATTTTCTACCAAACGGTTCCAGGAAACAAGCTGGAGTAGCCATTCTAATATCGGATAAAATTGACTTTCAACCAAAAGTCATCAAAAAAGGCATGGAAGGACACTTCATATTCATCAAAGGAAAAATCTACCAAGAAGAACTCTCAATTCTGAACATCTGTGCTCCAAATACAAGGGCACCCCCATTTATAAAAGAAACTTTACTAAAGCTTAAAGCACACATTACACCTAACACAACAATTGTGGGTGACTTCAACACACCACTCTCGTCAATGGACAGATCAGGGAAACACAAACTAAACAGAGACACAGTAAAACTAACAGAAATTTTGGACAAAATGAATTTAACAAATATCTAAAGAACATTTCATCCTAAATCAAAAGAATATACCTTCTTCTCAGCACCTCATGGTACCTTCTCCAAAATTGACCATATAATTGGTCCCAAAACAGACCTCAACAGATATAAGAAGATCAAACTAATCCTATGCCTCTTATCAGATCACTATAGAGTAAGGGTGGTCTTCAATAGCAATAAAAACAACAGAAAGTGCACGTAGTACACATGGAAGCTGAACAATGTTCTACTCAATGATACCTTGGTCAAGGAAGAAATAAGGAAAGAAATCAAAACCTTTTTAGAGTTTAATGAAAATGAAGGCACAACATACTCAAATTTATGGGACACATTGAAAGCAATGCTAAGAGGAAAACTCATAACCCTGAGTGCCTCCAAAAAGAAGCTGGAGAGAGCATACACTAGCAGCTTAACAGCACACCTGAAAGATCTAGAACAGAAAGAAGCTAATACACCCAAGAGGAATAGAAGGCAGGAAATCATCAAACTCAGGGCTGAAATCAACCAAGTAGAAACAAAAAGAACTATACAAAGAATCAACAAAACCAGGAGTTGTTCTTTGAGAAAAATCAACAAGATAGATAAACCCTTAGCCAGACTGACCAGAGGGCACAGAGACAGTATCCAAATTAACAAAATCAAAAAAGAAAAGAGAAATATAACAACAGAAACTGAGGAAATTCAAAAAATCACCAGATCCTACTACAAAAGCCTATACTCAACACAACGGGAAAATCAGGAGGAAATGGACAATTTCCTAGACAGATACCAAATACCAAAGTTAAATCAGCATCAGATAGACCATCTAAACGGTCTCATAACTCCTAAAGAAATAGAAGTGGTAATTGAAAGTGGTAATTGAAAACAGCACAGGACCAGATGTTTTTAGTGCAGAATTCTATCAGACCTTCAAAAAAGACCTAACACCAATACTCTTCAAACTGTTCCACAAAATATAAACAGAAGGAACACTACCCAACTTGTTCTATGAAGCCACAATTACGCTGATACAAAAACCACACAAAGATCCAACAAAGAAAGAGAACTACAGACCAATTTCCCTTATGAATATTGATGCTAAAATACTCAATAAAATTCTTGCCAACCAAATCCAAGAACACATCAAAAGAACCATTCATCACGATCAAGTAGGCTTCATCCCAGGGATGCAGGGATGGTTCAGTATATGGAAATCCATCAATGTAATCCACTACAAAAACAAACTCAAAGAAAATAATCACATAGTCAATTCATTAGATGTTGAAAAAGCATTTGACAAAATTCAGCATCCTTTCATGTTAAAAGTCTTGGAAAGAACAGGAATTCAAGGTCCATACCTAACCATAGTAAAAGCAATATACAGCAAACCAGTAGCCAACATCAAAATAAATGGAGAGAAACTTGAAGCAATCCCACAAAAATCAGGGACTAGACAAGGCTGCCCTCTCTCTCCATATTTATTCAATATAGTACTTGAAGTTCTAGCTAGAACAATTAGACAACAAAGGAGGTCAAAGGGATACAAATTGGAGAGGAAGAAGAAAAATTATCACTATTTGCAGATGATATGATAGTATACTCAAGCGACCCAAAAAACTCCACCAGAGAACTCCTACAATTGATAAACAACTTCAGCAAAGTGACTGAATATAAAATTAACTCAACGAAATCAATAGCCTTCCTATACTCAAAGGATAAACAGGCTGAGAAAGAAATTAGGTAAACGACACCCTTCACAATAGTCACAAACAATATAAAGTATCTTGGTGTGACTCTAGCCAAACAAGTGAAAGATCTATATGACAAGAACTTCAAGTCTCTGAAGAAAGAAATCAAAGAAGACCTCAGAAGATGGAAAAATCGTTCATGCTCATGGATTGGCAGGATTAATATAGTAAAAATGGCCATCTTGCCAAAAGCAATATACAGATTCAATGCAATCCCCACCAAAATTCCAACTCAATTCTTTGTAGAGTTAGAAAGAGCAATAATGAAATGCATATGGAATAACAAAAACCCAAGATAGCTAAAACTATCCTCAACAGTAAAAGAACTTCTGGGGGAATCAGTATCCCCAACCATACAATAGTGTTAAAAAAAAAAAAAAAAAAACTGCATGGTATTTGTACGAGGACAGGCATGTAGATCAATGGAACAGAATTGAAGACCCAGAAATGAATCCACACTCTTATGGTCACTTGATCTTTGACAAAGGAGCTAAAACCATCCAGTGGAAAAAAGATAGCCTTTTCAACAAATGGTGCTGGCTCAACTGGAGGTCAACATGCAGAAGAATGCAAATTGACCCATTCTTGTCTCCTTGCACTAAGCTCAATTCCAAGTGGATCAAGGACCTTCACATAAAACCAGACACACTGAAACTAATAGAAAGGAAACTAGGGAAGAACCTTGAACATATGGGCACAGGGGAGAATTTCCTGAACAGAACTCCAATAGCTTATGCTCTAAGATCAAGAATTGACAAATGGGAACGTTTCTGTAAGCCAAAAGACACTGTCAAAAAGACAAAGCGGCAACCAACTAACTGGGAAATGATCTTTACCAACCCTATATCCGACAAAGGGTTAATATCCAATATATACAAAGAACTCAAGAAGTTAAACTCCAGAGAACCAAGTAACCCTATTAAAAAATGGGGTACAGAGCTAAACAAAGAGTTTTCACCTGAAGAATATCTAATGGCTGAGAAGCACCTAAAGAGATGTTCATCATCCTTAGTCATTAGGGAAATGCAAATCAAAACAACCCTGAGATTCCACCTCACACCAGTAAGAATGGCTAGGATCAAAAACACAGGAGACAGCAGTTGTTGGAGAGGATGTGGAGAACGAGGAACACTCCTCCACTGCTGGTGGGATTGGAAGCTGGTACAACCACTCTGGAAAGCAGTCTGGCGGTTCCTCAGAAAACTGGGCATGACACTCCTGGAGGATCCGGCTATACCACTCCTGGGCATATACCCAGAGGCTTTACCTGCATGCAATAAGGACACATGCTCCACTATGTTCATAGCAGCCTTATTTATAATAGCCAGAAGCTGGAAAGAGCCCAGATGTCCCTCAACAGAGGAATGGATTCAGAAGATGTGGTATATTTACACAATGGAACACTACTCTGCAATTAAAAACAATGAATTCACGAAATTCCTAGGCAAATGATCAGAACTTGAAAATATCATCCTTAGTGAGGTAACCCAATCACAAAAGAACACACATGGTATGCAGTCACTGATAAGGGGATATTAACCCAGAATCTCGGAATACCCTAGACACAATTCGCATATCAATAGATTTCCAAGAAGATGGAAGGAGAGACCCCGGTCCTGGGAAGACTGGATGTAGGGGAATGCCAGGACAGAGAAGCGAGAGGGGATTGAATGGGGAAAAGAGAGAGGGAAGGGGGCTTATGGGACTTTCGGGGAGGGAGGAAACGGGGAAGGGGAAATGATTTGGAATGTAAATTTAAAAAAAAATAAAATAAAATAAAAAAAAAGAAAACTGGGCATGACACTCCTGGAGGATCCGGCTATACCACTCCTGGGCATATACCCAGAGGCTTTACCTGCATGCAATAAGGACACATGCTCCACTATGTTCATAGCAGCCTTATTTATAATAGCCAGAAACTGGAAAGAGCCCAGATGTCCCTCAATGGAGGAATGGATTCAGAAGATGTGGTATATTTACACAATGGAATACTACTCTGCAATTAAAAACAATGAATTCACGAAATTCCTAGGCAAATGATCAGAACTTGAAAATATCATCCTTAGTGAGGTAACCCAATCACAAGAGAACACACAAGGTATGCAGTCACTGATAAGGGGATATTAACCCAGAATCTCGGAATACCCTAGACACAATTCGCATATCAATAGATTTCCAAGAAGATGGAAGGAGAGACCCTGGTCCTGGGAAGACTGGATGTAGGGGAATGCCAGGACAGAGAAGCGAGAGGGGGTTGAATGGGGAAAAGAGAGAAGGAAGGGGGCTTATGGGACTTTCAGGGAGGGAGGAAACGGGAAAGGGGAAATGATTTGGAATGTAAATAAAAGAACTTAGAAAATTTTAAAAAAATTAAATAAAAACTTAAAAAAAAAAAAGAAAGAAAGACTCTAACAAGACATGACAACTGAATCTAAGAACTAATCTTACATCACTGGATCCTGAGGCCGAACAGGAACATTGGTATAAATCTAGAGAAATGTCAATAAAAAAAACAGTATAGAAGGTTGAGGTCTCTGTTTTAATTCTCGTTTATAGGTCTGCAAAATGTTAACAGAAGAGAAAACTGAATCAAGGGCAAATGAACTGTATTTTGTAAATTTATTCTAAGACTAAAATGATCTGAAAATAAGAGCTTTTCATTTGTTGTTATTTGTGTTTTTATTTTTTTGCAGTGGTGCAAATTGAACTCAGGGCTTTGTGTGTGTTAGGCAAGAGCTATATACTGATCTTATGTTGCAAGATATTTCCTATCAATTCACATTGAGGCAGTGAGAGGCCAGTGATTGGAGAGGAGAGAGGAGGAGGAGCTAAGAGAAGTGAGGGGTGGAGAGAGAGAGAGAGAGAGAGAGAGAGAGAGAGAGAGAGAGAGAGAGAGAGAGAGAGAGAGAAGTTCAGGGGATGGATGAATGGAGCAGAGAGGGAGATGCAGATATCCAGATGGCTTCAGAAGTATTTCTGGTATTTTGGAGAGGTTAGAAATATTGGGATAACTCCTGGGCATATACCCAGAGGCTTTACCTGCATGCAATAAGGACACATGCTCCACTATGTTCATAGCAGCCTTATTTATAATAGCCAGAAGCTGGAAAGAACCCAGATGTCCCTCAACGGACGAATGGATTCAGAAGATGTGGTATATCTACACAATGGAATACTACTCTGCAATTAAAAACAATGAATTCACGAAATTCCTAGGCAAATGGTCAGAACTTGAAAATATCATCCTTAGTGAGGTAACCCAATCACAAAAGAACACACACGGTATGCAGTCACTGATAAGGGGATATTAACCCAGAATCTCGGAATACCCTAGACACAATTCGCATATCAATAGATTTCTAAGAAGATGGAAGGAGAGACCCCTGGTCCTGGAAAGACTGGATATAGGGGAATGAGAGGACAGAGAAACGAGAGGGGGTTGAATGGGGAAAAGAGGGAGGGAAGGGGGCTTATGGGACTTTCGGGAAGGGAGGAAACGGGAAAGGGGAAATGATTTGGAATGTAAATAAAAAAAACTTAGAAAATAAAATTTATAAAAAAAAATAAATAAAAAAGAGAGGAGAGAGAGAAAAAGAAGCTAAAAAAAAAGAAATATTGGGATAAGACTTTATCATTGTAAATTGACTTTATGTAATTGGGAATTTTATATACATAAATATATTTGGTTAACTATTCAAGTTTAAGAGTCATGCTTTACCGGATACTTGGAAGGAGTGGTGCAGAGGCCTGATGGGGTGGTACTCTTTCTTAATTATTACCACTACAATCCTAGGCCAGGCTCTTCATATGGAAAAAACAAAAACAAAGACAAAGACAAAATAAAGAATGCTTCCAGAGTGCTTTCTACATTTAAAGCATTCAAGGAAGCATTTTCAGGGTAGAAGAGATGCCTCAGTCAGTGAACTGCTTCCTATGCACCAAGAAGTATCTGAGTTCAAATCCCCAGCACCCACGTTCAAAAACAAAGCCAAGCCGGGTGGTGGTGGTGCACGCCTTTAATCCCAGCACTTGGGAGGCAGAGGCAGGAGGATTTCTGAGTTCGAGGCCAGCCTGGTCTACACAGTGAGTTCCAGGACAGCCAGGGCTACCCAGAGAAACCCTGTCAAAAAAAAAAACAAAGCCAAGCACAACAGTGGCATGTACTTGTAGTTCCAACACTAGGGAGACAAAGATACAAGGATCCCTGGGGTTTACAAGTCACCCACACTAGCTAAATCTGATAGTTCTAGGCTAAGTGAGAAACCCTGCCTCAAAAAATAAGTTCATTGAAGAAAACACCTACTGTCAATCCCCGGCCTCTACAAATGCACCCTCCAACGTACAGAGAAAACTTCCCCGACCCATGTCTGTAAAACATGCGACTATGATAATCTCAAAGCTGGACAGAAAATTTAAAACACTAGCTAACAGACATTTGCTTAAAAAATAGTCATCTAGCCAATTTTTCTGGATCCCTACTGTGAACTAAGAATGGTGGTATCATAAATATCTTTTCTTCTACCTTGTATAACCCTTATTTCATGCTCCTTCTTTCTGTTGTATGAACCAAAATGAACTTTCCAGACATAAATCTATTTTCTCTCAAAAAAAAAGTGTTAGTTAATTTTCTCATGGTGAAATTGTCTGAACACTTTCAAAATGTCTGCTGAATTTCCTAAGATCAAAGACATCGAATCAGTGTTTATTCTTATGATCATTAAAGAGTGATTGCGAGAATAAGTAGGTAAAGTAAACAACAAAATATGGTTTGCTTTTATACTAGAGTATGAGTCTGGAAATGACCTATCGAAAATATGAAGCTGAGCATTCAATCTAATTTTATAGAGTTGTTTTAGAAAGGTCATATATAATGAGGTATGGTATACATATTTAAGTACTCCTATCTATTTTATAGATGAAATTATTTGGCTTTTTCAAACAAAATTCACCTACTAGGTGGGAAATATGTGAAAAGGTTGCACAATGATGCACATTAATTTTTATCATTGTCTTTTTTTGAAGAATTCATTATAACCAAATAACTATATATGTTATATATAACATTATAAGGATATATATAAGTGATTTTCTCTTGAAATTGAATATTTAAGACTATAAATGGTATGCATGTTCCTGTTATTTATAGACTTTAAGTCAATACTTAAAGCAGTGGCATCTGTGAACACCTAATGAATTCAAAAAATGTTAAAAAGAAAAATGAAAAGATATTCACATGGAAAAATATAGGGCATAAAGACATAAAGAATGGGAGAGATGGAGACATAGCATTGGCTTGTAAAGCTGAAGAGCCAGATTCTGTTGGATCTCCTAATGTTTAATGTGATTTGCCCCTGAAAGTCATTCTGCAGATGTAAGCAAATGATAGACAACATTTAACTTTAGAATCACTCATGCAGCAGAACATTCTGGATAATAGATTGAAGAAATCTGATTAGAAGACATGCAGTAATCTAGAGTAGAATAGCAGTATCTCAGTCATGACTGACACCAGTAAAAATAGAAAGAAGTGGACAAATTTAGATATAACTTGAAATACAGTGAGTGCTGATGAATGAGCTATGAATAGAGATAGAAGAATTTTGATCTATTCCTGAAAGTCTAAAAATCTAACTTATTTTAATATAGTGAAAAGAGATGATACAGACAGATACGTGAAAAAGTGAGCAGCAGAAGAAAATGATAGTTTTCTTCTAAATATTTGAAATTTGAGATGCTTTTGATGTGTCCAGAAACATATATTAAATACAAACACAATGTATGAGACATGGATTAGATAAGAAGTTTGGCTTGAGACATAAATAGAGAGCAAACAGTATATCTTACAAATGAGCAAATATAAACTTGTCAAAAATGAAGCTAAGAAATGAGGCCTACAAGGCCAGATTTGAGAAGAAAAAAAGTCAACTTAGGAAAGGAAACAACCTACAGAGTGAGAGGCAAGGAAGAGCGGGTGATAATAATGAAAAAATGGTGGTCTTAGCATCATATATTCAGAGACATATCCAAGGCTTCTATGTTGAAAAGAATGAATCTGACACCACTGAAAATATATTTATAATGTGTGTTGTACATCTTGAGGATATTTGATACAATATTTGTGTTTTATGTGTTGTATAGATTGCAGATTATATCAACATTGCTTATAATAGCCAGAAGCTGGAAAGAACCCAGACATCCCTCAACGGAGGAATGGATTCAGAAGATGTGGTATATCTACACAATGGAATACTACTCCGCAATTAAAAACAATGAATTCACGAAATTCCTAGGCAAATGGTCAGAACTTGAAAATATCATCCTTAGTGAGGTAACCCAATTACAAAAGAACACACATGGAATGCAGTCACTGATAAGGGGATATTAACCCAGAATCTCAGAATACCCAAGACACAATTCACATATCAATTGATTCCAAGAAGGAAGGAGAGACCCCTGGTCCTGGAAAAACTGGATGTAGCAGTGTAGGGGAATACCAGGATAGAGAAGCGGGAGGGGGTTGACTGGGGAACAGGGGGAGGGAAGAGGGCTTATGGGACTTTCGGGGAAGGAGGAACCAAGAAAGAGGAAATCAATGGGAATGTAAATAAAAAATATAGAAAATAAAAAAAAAAAAAAGAAAAGAATGTTTACTATCATCAATCAGAACTCACATTTGTTTGTCAAAGCCCGACCCCTAGTGGAGATCTGTGCTATTGCATCAAATCATCAACAGACTACTACAATTTTTTTTTTACTTTATTTTTTTAATTTACATTCCAAATCACTTCCCCTTTCCCGTTTCCTCCCTCCCCGAAAGTCCCATAAGCCCCCTTCCCTCCCTCTTTTCTCCATTCAACCCCCTCTCATTACTCTGTCCTGGTGTTCCCCTACATCCAGTCTTTCCAGGACCAGGGGTCTCTCCTTCCATCTTTTTAGAAATCTATTGATATGCTGATTGTGTCTAGGGTATTCTGAGATTCTGGGTTAATATCCCCTTATCAGTGACTGCATACCATGTGTGATCTTTTGTGATTGGGTTACCTCACTAAGGATGATATCCAGAGAACTCCTACAGCTGATAAACGACTTCAGCAAAGTGGCCGGATATAAAATCAACTCAAGCAAGTCAGAAGCCTTCCTATACTCAAAGGATAAGCAGGCTGAGAAAGAAGTAAGAGAAATAATACCCTTTACGATAGCCACAAACCATATTAAGTATCTTGGCGTGATGCTAACCAATTTTTTTTTTGGTTGTGATTTATTCATTTTATGTATATAAGTGTTTTGCCTGCATGCATGTATGGGCATTATGTGCATGCCTGGTTTCATCAGAGGTAATCATGGGAAATCAGATACCCTAGAGCTGGAGTTATAGATGGTTGTAAACCTTCAGGTGTGTGTTCTAGGAACCAAACCCAGGTAGGTCTTCTGCAAGAGCAGCCAATGTGATAAACTCATGCACACTCTCTCCAGCCTCTATAAAGCTTTTAATTTCAGCATCATATTAGCTCATTACATTACATTACATTACATTACATAAAAACAAATTAAGTCAGAGGGAACTGTTTTGGGGGCAATTTTCAGCAAAATTGTTCTTCTAAAAGACGAATAAACTTTAATATGAAAAGTCTAAAAAGAATGAGATCATGTCCTTTATACTAAATAGATATATCTGGGACATATTATGTAAAGTGGAACAAGCCAGGCACAGAAAACCAATATTCCATGTTCTCATTCATAGTGGAAACTATTTTTAAAAAAAAAGATTATCTTACAAAATGTAAAGTGGATTGATGTTTATGAAAGGTTTAATGGGATGTTTTGGAAGAATATAGAGGCTGGAGAAAAAAAGACAAATACAGTTACATAGGAAGAAGAAACTCTAGTTCTCCACAGTGGAGCATAGTAGCTGCAGTTTTTATCAATTCCTTACATATAGAACTAGAAGACACTGATTCTCCCAAGAAGAACTGATGATGTCTAATGAGACAGAATGCTAGTTACTATGTTATCACTGCAAATATATGCATGTGCCATAAGCATGTACAGTTATTATTTGTTAGTTTTGAGGAGGTATTGGTGCAGAAGTGATGGGGAATTCAACAGAAGAAGTCTATTTAGTAGTTAACAATACCTAAGCCAGGCCCCTTTTCTGTTACAACACACCATGAACCTGAGTATTCAGAATTATTTTTTTAATTTTAAAATAGGAGAGAAAGAAATAATCATTGGAATTCTTAATTTCATGTTTGGGGGAAGGGGGTTCACAGTGCAAGTCTGATTCTCAATCTTCCTTCCCAGTTCACTTTGAAGAGACATGTAATATCAAAGTCATTGGGAATCCACGCTGAAAATCATAATTTACTGCTACAATTACATCTCAGATGAGTGGAGCCAAGAGAGGAGAGTAGGTAAGAAGTTACCATCAGTATTCTAACTCTAAATCTAATTATTTCAAAATCAAGGTAGAATTTTGTTCTCATTCAGATATTGTGAGGTTTACAGATCAGGATGCCCTTCAACTGTCTCCCCCAAAGACAGTTCCCAGGGGGTAGGAGCAAATGGCCAAGGGGAAGCAGAGACCAGGCCTTTGTTGGAGTGTGTAGGCAAAGGGACTGCTGAGACAGGAAAGGCAAACAGGGAAGTTTAGAATTGCAAAGTACGAAACCTCTGGACCATGGTTGTGAGGAGTTCTTGACTGTCACACACCCTGGCCCTAAAAGGATTTACAGCAAGAACATGGGCCCGGTGCATGGGAATTTACTAAAGGAAGTGGTTGAGGGCCGTAGATCAGCTGGACTGTATGCCAAAAGCATGCCTTGAGGAAAGAATTTGTTATTGTTAGCTATGTTCCCTCATCTTGGGAGGGGCGGCCCAAGATGTCAGAGCCTCACAAAATATAGAAAATAAAACTCACAACTAGCACAAAAATATAGATAGAGGATAACACAAGAAGAACTGAAATAGAGCCAACTTACAAGTAGGGAAGTTGAGGTTAAGCATTAATACTATTTAAGATTTGGTTCGCCGGGCGGTGGTGGCGCACGCCTTTAATCCCAGCACTTGGGAGGCAGAGGCAGGAGGATTTCTGAGTTCGAGGCCAGCCTGGTCTACAAAGTGAGTTCCAGGACAGCCAGGGCTACACAGAGAAACCCTGTCTCGAAAAACCAAAAACCAAAAAAAAAAAAGATTTGGTTCAATAAATCAATTTAAAACTTCCTGTTTGTGAAATATGCAAACAACAAAGTTCATTGTGGGTAACATGAAATTACTCCAGCTGACATTTTTAAATAGTCAACAACTGAGCAGCAAATCACAAGCACTCAGGGGCATTAACGATGCCTAGGGACTAGAAAGCACAGATGTACACCATTGCTGTGAGCCCTGCAGACACGGGCCGTGAAACAACCCCAGAGATGACTGTCAAGGAGGCCCTACAACCAGAGCTATTAAGTGAAAGCATGCATGGTTTCATGTCCCACGGAGCAACAGGTCACTTCCGTAATGTCATCTCACAAGCATTTCCTAGTGAAATGTTCTAGAATAGTTAGCCCACAATTATGTCAAGGAGGAAACATTGCCAAATTTGGTAGGTGATATGGCATTGTGGGAAAGTATCGTTTGGCACAAAATAGAATTTAACAAGGTTTTAACTCCGCCCCAAACGCAAACATGGAAGGCACAGAGTTACAGAAGCTTCCTTGGCTCTCTGTACCAAACCATTTTTCATGCGTAGCGTTGCCAAGCATCACCCTCAATGCAGGCTATTCCAGAGGTGTAGCCATGGAGATCATTACAGAAAGGAGCAAGCTGGTTACTAAGCGACACCTACCTTCGCTATTCCTCAGTTCCTCCACAAGGCACAGAGCCTCCTCTTGAGCACGGTCCTCGATGCTCCTCTCGCCCATCCCAAAATTCCTCAGGGTCATGATGGAAAAACGCTGTATCTCCCTCCATTTCATCCCATTGCTAAAAATTATTCCTACCAGAACAGGAAACAGAAACTAGTCAGAAGGCAGGCAGGCAACTGGCACCCTAGTGCTATCCTGATGGCCCATTGCTGCCTGAAGAGCTCATCAAGTCTCATCTGTAAGGCCAAGGCTCGACTCACGCATGTGCAAGGACTTTGTTAACTTTTTCAGATACTGGAAAGCTGCCTCTTTCAGAAAATTCCCCTCCTAGATCAACAAGAGCTTCCTTCATAGCTTCATACCCATGGAACACCATGGAGGGCTTCATGCCAAATTACAGAGTGAACACAGGTTCACAGACTTTTGAGAACTGTAAAATTGAAAAGAAAAAAAAAAACCAATCAAATAACAGCAAAAAAAAAAATCAATATGTAGCCTAAATAGTTCATGATCCACTGATGTCATCATACTGTTGATAATTTTTTATTCTTTTTTTTAAGATTTATTTATTGATGTATATGAGTACAGTATAGCTGGTTTTAGACATACCAGATCTCATTATGGATGGTTGTGAGCCACCATGTGGTTGCTGGGAATTGAACTCAGGACCTTTGGAAGAGCAGTCAGTGCTCTTAACTGCTAAGCCATCTCTCCAGCCTAATTTTTTTTATTCTTTTAAAACATCTTCAGACATTTCTGGATTTCACACATAAAAACTGTGCTGTTTTTAATAGCTGCCACAGGCAGAATGATGCTATCTCATGATGAGAGAAATCATCACAATTCACCAACACCTTGACCACATTTATTAATTTAACAGCTAACCAGACTGAAGCCCAGGGAATTTCAAATTCAACTCAGTATTACATGGCTAGTAAATAAAAGACCCAAATTTAAGGCCCGCTTAGCTGATTTCTGCTACCCAGGCAGTCAGCTCCCAAAGCCTGTGTTGGACGAATGAGCAGCTGCTTTGAACTTGCTTCAACTATCGCCTGCTGAGCTCTTTTCAGGGCCTTCTGTGGCTAATAATTAGAAATCTGCATTTTTTTAAAATCTCTTGGGTATGGGGAGATGGTTCAGTTGGTGAAATGCTTGCTGTGCAATCATGAAGGCTGGAATTCAGAGTCCAGCAGACACATAAAAAGGTAGGTGTTCTCCAGCCAATCAATAATCCCAGCCATGGGAAGGCACAGACAGAAGGAACCTGGGGCTTGATGGTCAGTCAGAACAGCCAATCACTGAGCTCTAGGTTCAATGACCAACCCAACCTGTCTCAAAAAAAAAAAGGAAGACAGTCAACTTCAACCTCTGGCCTCTTCACCGACACTTGCAACCCCTCATCTACACACACACACACACACACACACAAGCTCTGAGAGAGAATGTGAACGCACTACAGAATTCCACTATTTCTAACTGTGGCATTCTACATGTAAGAAGCTATGGGAATGTTTGCTGTACAAGAAAACAATTAAACAATAGCAGAGATTAATTTTCTTTTGTAACAGTGGAGAAGCTTAAAAAACACTTACTTTTTTTATAGATTGGCCGGTGTTCTTCACATCTATCTGAAGGATGTTTCCAATAAGTGGGAGAGGAGTGGGGCCAGGAGGGAGCTTCCCTCTCTCAGAGCTCTGTCTCCAGGGTGAGAGGAGAAGCAGACAGGCGAGGGTGAGCACCAGGACCAGGACTGGATCCATGGCAGCTTTCTCAGTGAGCTTGCAGCCCAGGGCTTTTATTGTGCGAGCTGCCAACTCAACAGGTGTTTCTAAGGCCTAGGTGTCCAAACAGCTACATATGCTTTAATCTTTCTTCTTTGTGGACTCTGACCTGTTAAAACACACAAACAGAAGCCGTTCTTCACTCTTACTCTCTACTGCTCCACCCTGAAATCCTGTTGTAACTAGCCTGGGGCGGGACCCAATATTAGCTTGTTAGCATTCCTCCTTGGGCCCGCCCAACAGTTACATAGCAACATCCAGACAGGGCCCTCTCTGGCCTCTTTCTTCCTCTCTCATCCTCTCTCCACATACTCCTGGTCGGCCTCCCCTTTCCTTTTCACTCCTTTCTCTCCTCTCTCCCTCTATACTTCTCTGTCCCCTCTCTTTCTCTGCCTCAACTCTCTTCCCAACCCCCCTTCCCATTCCCCCAAATAAACTCTCTTTTATACTAGACCCACGTCTAGCTGGTATCTCGGGGGAAGGGGGAGGGGGACGCGGGCAGGTGTGCCTCAGCGTGGGCACCATGTACTGTTTGGTTTTTTTATTTTCCAAATACCCTAGATAGTTCCAATATACAATCTAAACTGAGGGCTAATCAAGTAAATCATGATCCAAACATTGTTCAAACGTCTGCATTCTTAGGCTGATGATCACTGGGAATTTATGGCATTGAAGGTAAATCATATACTTGTATATAAAGTAATGTTTACTCAGTAAAGCTTCCCAGTCATTAGGATACTTCCTTTAGTGTGCTATAGTAACATTAGAGTTGATTAATCACCAATGAAGCCATGTAATTAGCTCAGATAATAAATACACCTTTTGTCATTGAACATCCTACAAAGAAAGCCCTTTGGGCAGAGGTTACTTCTAGCCCCTCAGAGAGTGCAGGAAAACAGAATAGTCACAGTGCCAGTCACAGATATCACTCAGGATATACACCACACTGTTATTTTTATTTTATGTTCATCGATGTTTTGCCTCCATGTATGTCTGTGTGAGAGGGTCAGAAACTCTGGAACTAGAGTTACAAACCGGTGTGAGCTGGAAATTGGACCCAGATCCTCTGGAAGAGCAGCCAGTGCTCTTAACTGCTAACTCATCTCTGCAGCATTTTCTACTGCTTAAATTCTTACTTTTATTGCCTACACTTAAAGTGTGCAACACAATACTCAGATACACATAATTAAGTGATTACTACCATCACACAAAGTGACATAATCCACCACTATGTGCCAGTTGCTTTTTCTTTCAAGAAAGGCTGTGCTGCTTGGAATTCTGGATGTGGGGGACCTAAATCTGTCCTTTCTCCAATTTACAATAAGATTTATTATTATTATTATGCCATACCTAGGTGTTAAACTCTGTGGAACAGGGATACAACTCAGTGATAGTTTGTCCAGTATGCACAAGGTCTTGGGTTCATTCTACTCATGTATAACACACACACACACACACACATGCACACACATACACACACACTTTGTAGTAAGCTTTCATATACAGTAAATACAATTAACTATTAACTACTGCCCTTATATGAAATCACTGTACATCTTATCTAACTGCAAATTGAAGCATATGACCTAATTCTTCCTCCCCTCCCCTGAAGACAATTGCTTCTACTCCTTTTGTTTGCTAGACTAAAGTATGTTAGCTTCAGCACATGAGGTACTTTGTTTCTGTTTGGCTCCTTTCACTCAACCTGTCTTTCAGATTCATCCATATTGTGCCAAATAAGGCTGAATGCCACATTGTATACAGACACACCACAAAATCTTTATCAATTCATCTGTTAATGAACATGAATTCATCTTTTTAAGGTTTTTCAATGTGTGTGTGTGTGTGTGTGTGTGTGTGTGTGTGTGTGTGTTGGTACATTAACATGAATGTAGGTGCCTGTAGAGCCTAAATGGTGTCAGATCTCTTGGCACTGGAATTCCAAGGGGGTGTTAAGCCTCCTGACACATACAGTGGGAACCAAACTTCAGGCCTCTGCAAGAGGAGTATGAACTCTTAACCAGAGACATCTGTCCCTCCCCTGTTTCTATATCTTGGCTGTTATGAATAATATTGAATTAGCATCATAATTTTTGAGCTACATTATAGGAAAGTTAAGTTTTGTTAAGTCCCCCAAACACACCCACACAATATTTTATTATAATATATATTAGAAACTGGGGTACCTAACAATTTATAGGCAACTTTTACACCCTTGGGATTTTCTCAAGCCCCCTTACCCATTTTGGTGTTGGAGAAAGCTGAACTTTGGAAATTCGGTGCTTTGGCCAAAAACACACAAACTATATAGGTGATAGAACTGAGGCTACAATTATGTCCCTTCTGTTTTTCATCCCGCCCTTTGTGAAATTTTCACTCCATATGGGTTTGCCAATTTTTACTCATTGTGTAACATGAGTTAGTCTTGACTCAGCCTAATCAATGACTATTAAAGTACACATTAACTAGGTAAATAATTAACACACCCAGTTAGTTTAAAATGAGGTCAGAAGACCTCATTACGTGTATTTGCTTGGGGGACCACATTTATTTACTTTCTTAATTTGTATGTCCCTGCTTGGGAGACCACATGTTATAACACTAAAGTGAAGGTCAGAAGACAATATATGAGTCCATTCTCTCCTTGCACCATGTGGATCTCTGAAATTTAATCAATTAAGCTTGTTGATGAGCACTTTTCCTTACTTATTGATCCATCTTTCCAGTCCCAATCGAAAATCTTGGTAAGTGCTTTAGTCAGGACAAAGAAAATGAGATATTTTATTGCTTTAAATCATGTGTTATTCCGGACTATATTAATTCAATGATTCTTTTCAATACTATTAATTTCTTGAAATTGATAACCCTACTCTACACCACTCTCCTGCTGAGGCTTCTGCTAAATCCTATTTCTTTTTAGAATTCAGAGTATTGTGGCGAAGTAAAAGTATAATGGATTTCAGAGTATATAACAAGCATGCTTTACTTTTTAGGAATGAGGAAGAAATGCATGATGTGGTAAATCAATCAATATCAGACTTTGTTTTAGAACCCAAGTTCCAAGTCCCAGGTCAGTGACTCTAGTGTCAAAGTTGTTTCAATGAAGCCCTCTGGAGATATAGCAGGATTTTCTCAGACTTGCCAGTAGTCTAACTAATGACACAGGCTTTTTAATAATTTTAAGCTTAGGCCTTTTAGCTAGGAGAGTCTCCCAGCTAGCTATCTAGCTTACTGACTAATCCTGGCACTACATCTGGCCATGTGCTCTCTCTGCTCTGCTCAGTTCACTCACCTCCATGTCCTCTGGACAGCCTCTCTCTGTCTCTCTTTCTCTCTCTGTCTCTGTCTCTCTCTGTCTCTCTCTCTCTGTGTCTCTCTCTCTGTCTCTCTCTGTCTCTCTCTCTCTCTCTCTCTGTCTCTCTCTCTGTTCTACCCTCCACTCCCTGTCCAGCTATTGGCTGTCAGCTCTTTATTACAGCCAATCAGATACAATTCTATATTGCTTCCAGGCTAGTGAGGAAGGATGAATACTTACAAAACGTGAAAACAGTGATGGACTATAGATTCTACACGATGTATCCCAACCCATAGTGACTAGGAATATGAACCTCAACTTGGGTAGAGTCTTGAATTAAGTGAATGACTGTTCTTGTATTGAGGCACTATTGCCCAGGCTGGTCTAGAACTTAACCACTCAAACAATCCTCCTACCACAGTCTCTAGCCTATTTGGGATAAAGCTACATTCATGTGCCACCAAGCTTGACCTAAAATCATCCTCTAGAAAGAATGTTTACTGAGGTCTAAAATACATACAAGAGTTAGAAACATCCATCAGTACGTTTTTACAAAGCGAACATGTCTGTGAAACCAACACACAGAATCAAGAAAAATCACTTTTTCTAGGCCACATAAGCTCCCTATGCTTCCTCTGCCCTTCTCACTTGCCTACATGATCTGCTATGATGCTTTAGATCAGTGCATCCATCTGATAGTCGTTGCTATAACAGAATGGCTGAGAACAGTTACTTAAGAAAACAAGAGTTTTGTTTGGTTCATAGTTTTAAAAACTATGACTCCAAATAGCATATTACAAGTATTGGTATGAAGAATAACAGAGCCCACCTCTAGATGGGAAGCCAGAAGGCAGGGTAAAGTCTGTCCTGTTCGTCTTTTATAAATGCTTCAAGTTTCTTTTACTTTTATTGTCATGGTACTGGTTATTTCATTTTCATCCGAAAACATTATATATTCAGCCTTGTTCTTTATTTACTTTTAATTACTGTTTTATATGTGTTTGGTTTTGGTGTTTTGTTCTCTTTTGTTAAAACAAGTCTCACTATGTACCCTGGGTGGTCTTGAACTCTACGTAGATCAGGTTAACTGGAAACTTGCCTCCAGTTAATTCTGATTGGTAAATAAAGATGCAGTCAATAGCTGGGGAGGAGAGTCAGACTGGATTTAGGATTCCTGGGCTTGGGACCTCAAGGAGGAGGAGGAGAAAGGAGGGGAGAATCATGCCTGAGAAGTATGCAGGACAGAGCAGAGCAGCCATGTAAAGGGAACAAGAAACACGGCCAGAGGGCTGCTCAACTGTGTCAAGAGCAGCCAAGATGGAACGTAGAGATTAGTAAATAGTAACTCAGAATTGTCAGTGGGAGGTAGATTCTAATATAGAGGAGGTTAGGCCTTTGCCCAGCTACTGTGCAGCCTAAGGCTTAGCTGTATGTGTGTCTTTCATTCAGAAATTTAAATCATTGAAGCTGGTAGTTAATCGCATGCCAGGATTTATTAAATAATTATTACTACAAATACCTTTTATATTTGCGAATTCCTACAGTATTTACAACCATAGATGTAGAGAAGAGTTGAATTTCATACAATTATTTAAACATTTGAGAATCAGTTAATGGTCTACATTTCCCAAACAGAAATATTGTAGCATACAATTCCTGTTTTAAAAAGGTAATTTTCGTATGTTATCATAACATAACCCCTCAGAATCCAAGCATTAAATGTAATGCATTAGGACCATCTAATTCTCATTCCTTTTAGTATTTCAGTGATAAATCTTAATACGAATGTCACAATGTTGACTCACATTTTTCAACAAATTCTCATTCCTCCTTAGTTGACTAAACCTATGGTAATGTCCTGTCTGTGACCTGGTCACTTTGTCAGAGCAGAAGCTGGAAGTTCACAAAATGTCTCAGGATTTGATTTACCCAATTTCCTTATACTCAGATTCTGGTGTGGTGGTGTGAATAGGACCCATAGACTCTTGGGTTTGAAGGCTTGCCCCATAGTGAGTGACACTCCTAGCAGGTGTGGCCTTTTTGGAGTGGGTGTGGCCTTGGTGGAGGAAGTGTGTCACTGTGGAGGCAGGCTTAAAGGTCTCCTATGCTCAAGCTATGCCCAGTGTAATGTTTCCTTCTGCTGCCTGCAGGTCAATATATACAACTCTCAGCTCCTCAGCACCAAGTCTGCCTGCATGCTGCCATGATTCCCACCATGATGATAATGGACTAAACTTCTGAAACTGTAAGCCGGACCAATTAAATGCTTCCTTTATAAGAGTTGACATGGTCATGATGTCTCTTCATAGCAATAAAATCCCAACTAAGACATCTGGTTATACGGTTTGGCTGGAACACGACAGAAGGCACTTCGACTTCTCATTGCATGCTATCAGATGGCAATTAAAATGTGTCCTACAAGGAGAGATGATCATTTTGATTCTTTGATTCACAGTGCAGAAAAGAAAAGGTGAGGGGTGAACATGATCAAAATACAAGTATGAAAATGTCAGGTGGTTCAAGGAGTGCAGCTCTTGTCATACAACCTGGGAACTTGATATTGATTCCCAGAGCCCAAGTGAAAGATGAAAGGAGAGAGATGACTCGACAGCTTTCCACTAACCTGCACATTTACATGGAAGCACACATACTAACACAGATACCATGCACATACACAAACACACAATAATGATAAAAATTTTAAAAGAAAATGTCACAATAAAACCCATTATTATGTATAATTAACAAGTGCTAATAAGAAGAATGAGCATGAAAAACAACAGGTACTATAGAGAGATATAGTAGGAAACTAAACAGACTCAGACACAGTGGTCTCTAGAGCCTGGGTAAGAGTTTGCAAACGTCTATGCAGAGCACTGGCTGAAGAACAAAGGCCTGGAAATGACCCCAGGGAAAGAAAACCAGGTTGACAACATAAATGCAGGCAATAGAGGAGAGACTGCTAACAATGAAAGATTCCAGGAGCACAAAGAGAGCCCAAAGTCATACTGTTTTTAAGCATTAAAGGGGGTGGGGACATTCTATACCAACATGCTGAAGAAGACAAAGGAAATTCCACCAGACAGGGAATCCTAACCATGTCCAGTCTCAGAATCTCCACTAACTGAGTAGAGAAGGTAAACTGACTGAGCTGTCTTCAGCCTAAGGCCCATAATACAAACATGTATTACACAAAAGATCACATAATACAAACAATGGGCCAGGTTGTGCCAATCTTGAGTCTAGTCTGGAGCCACAGACTTTCTGGAAAGAGCAGCAGTCGAACTTCGAGAACTATGGCAGAGCCTTCATGTCAGACAAATGAGAGTTGGTCATGAGCGCTGCATCCTCTCCTACCCATGGATATGACGTCAGGAACTGCTTAGCTTAGCAGTGGCCTGGGAAGCTTCAGACATGAGCTAACCCATAGGAATCAGGCAGACAAAAGCTGAAGCCACACAGACCTGTTCCCAATGACTCATTCTGTGGTAAGCTTCATACTGGGAATCAAAAGGACACTTGATGCTGATGAAATAGCTAATCCAAAGACATGATCTCACTGAACATTGATCTAATATGAATTATTCATTCACAAGGAGATAATTCACAGTCTGTATTGGAGAACCAATCAAATCAACCAGAACCAAGAGATTACCTAGGAACAGGAACTACAGAGAGCCAGATCTCTAAGACCATAGTTTCTAAACCTAGGACAGAACACAAAATTCGTTAACCACTATATAGAATACAAATGGAATAGTCTGAAATAGATTATCCTTAAAGTCATGGTAGTCAGATAAGTGGGTTGTATCATCAGAATTGTCCCCTGGTTCAAACGGCTTTTCTTGTGATGGAAATGGGAGAAGTAATACTGGCCTTGTGACAAAAGCAGAAAGCACTTTCCAGGAAGTAGAATACCTTCTTATTCAATGTCAAACATCAGTATTACTGCCACATGAAACATAGCAAAGACATCATAAAAAAAAAATAGAACTGTATGCCAATATACTCATTTATACATTCACATAAACTTGTAAAAGTATGTTCATTAATCAAGCAATATATGATAAAGACAATATACCATAAGGTGATGCTTGCCAGTAGAAATATAAGTTAACTTTTTTTAAATCCAAACTTTTTAAAATGATTTTTTTAATATTTTTTCATAAAATATACTTTGATCATGTTCCTTCCCCTCCTTAACTCCTTTCAGATCCCCTCTACCTCCACACCCATTAAAAAAAGGCAAAAAACAAAAAGAAAAAAAAAACACACAACAAAATTTCAAAACAAGGGCTCCAGAGATGGCTCAGAGGTTAAGAACACTGGTTGCTCTTCCAGAGTTCCTGAGGTCAATTCCCAGCAACCATATATGATGGCGCAAAACCATCTAAAATGAGTTCTGGTGCTACCTTCTGGGCTGTAGGCATAAATGCAGGCAGAACACTGTATACAAATTAAATATATCTACTAAAAACAAAAAAAAGCAAACTGCCAAAACAAAACAAAAAGCCCACAAATAAATAGATGGTATTTGCTTTGCCAAGTTGCCTACCCATGAATGTGGCTGATGTAGTCAGTGACATTCCACTGAGAAAACTGAATCTCTTTGCTAGCAGGCATCAACTCCAACCAACTTCTTAGCTAAGGCTGGGGCACTGAATCCACCTTCCCATTTCAGTCCTAGGAGCTCATCTTGCCTGAATTGTGCAAGCACTATGCATGCTGCCTATTTGAGGTCATAACTGCAACAGTCCTGCTGTCTTGGAGACACTGTTTCCATAGAATTCTCCATTACCTCTGGCTTACAATCCTTCAGCCTCCTCTTCCATATAGATCCTTAGGTCATGAGGGGAAGGGTTTGATGGATGAATCCCATTTAGGATTGAGTGTTCCAAAGTCTCTCTGTACACTATCTAGTTGTAGGTCTCTATTCACATCTACTGCCAGAAGCTTCTTGGAGGAAAACTGAGAAGTGCACTGATGTACATATATAGTAGTGTGACATTAGGGGTCATTTTATTGCTGTGTTCTACTATTATCTAGTCTCAGGTTCTCTTCAGCATCAGTTATGGATTCTGTCTCATGGACCTCATTGAACAGGTTTCAAATTCAATCAAAATGGTATTGGTTACCCAGGCAATGGTTATGCATGCCTCTAACCCCAGAAGCTGTATCACTGAGTTGGAGGCCAAGCTGGTCTACTGGGTCAGTTCCAAGACAGCCAGGGATACGGAGAAACCCTGACTTGAAAAACACCCCCAAGAAGGAGGGTAGTGTTAAAACATTGTGCCATTATTATATCAGCACATTTTGCAGGCAGGTCAATGTTGTAGGTTATAAGGATTGTAGCTAGTTGATATTGATATCTTTCTCCTCTGGTAGCATGCATAATATCCAACATTATGAATGCTAGTTAGTTGTGGAGAAAAAACAACAGTCTTGGATACCCTGATGTATAGGAGAACTTTACAGGATCCCTTTGGTCAAAAATCAAACAATATGTAAGCTGTTCCTGACACTGGAGGTTTTAATTAGTGACATAAGATTTCTAACTGTAATTAATTAATGCCTTCCCTCTAATTTGGTGATTCCATTTATATTCCTTTCTTATATGTACCTAAAAATCCAAATCCCAACTTTACCTTTACTTACAAAACACACACACACACACACACACACACACACACACACACATACACACACATATTCAACTTAATACATAGAGGGAAACCATTGGAGAAAAAAAAAATCCCATTCATTCTAGAGGGAAAATCTCACAGCAATATTAAAGTAGGAGTAGAAAACAAAGTTTTGGTAAAAACATATTTTTAACTCCCTATAAATCTAAGAACAAAAAATGTTCCCCACTTTTATTCAATATGACAGAACACAAAGAAAGTAAGCCAAGAAAGAGAGATGAACAGTATAAAGAAAAAGCCAAACACCCTCCCTCTGCCAAGCCTGCTGGCATTCAGATGTCACCTCAGCACTCAAGAGGCAGAGACAGAGGCAGTAAAATTGTCTAAGTTCAAGACAAGCTTGATTTACACAATGAGTTCATGACAAACAATGCTAAAAAGCAAGATTTTCTCTCAAAAGACAGAAATAAAAAAAATCCTTCATAAATGTATCTAAGTAACCCATCTATTTTAAAGCACTTGTATTACAGTATATGCAGAAATTATTTTCACCATGTATGGTTACATATGTAGACGCAGAAATGAGAGATGTCTCTGTGATTAACATGCTACTGCTCTTAAGGCCCAGAGTTCAGTTACCCACATACACATAGGGTGGTGCATAACTGTCTCTAACTCCAGCTCGAGGATCAGAAATCCTCTTCTGGCCTCTGTGGGTACCCACACACACATGTGACATATACTCACATAGACACATGTACATACATAAAAATAAAAATAAATCGTAAAGAATATATTTAAAAAGAAATGACTAGCATGGAAAAAGTACTTTTTAATAAGTTTCTTACAATCAGAGGCATAGTACACAGTATGGGTCTTACAAGGAATACCCAAGTCAGAAGTGGCAATGAAGTGAAAACAGTAAATATCATGCTATGACTCCTGCAGGAAGAGACAAACGGTGGTGGTGGTAGAGGTAAGCTCATTGAGGAAATTTGGATTCTACTAGTTTGAATAACTTCTATAAGACCTGGGATACAGAATTGACCACATTGCTTGCTACCTGGCTTTAAAGTCTGGAGAACAAAGAAATACGATCTTGTGAGGTGTGAAAGGCAGGCAGGTAGGTGTATGAACTCAAGACTGGTTGGCCTACAGATGCAGGTATAACTCATATACTACCTAGAAGTCATCTAACGCAGAGAACATAGAGCCATCTCTCCTTAGTCAGCAAGGCCCTGTGTGTCAAGATACCATAAAAATAAAATATATAGAAAATATGTTCTCTAATGGTCACTTTTTATTTATTAATCATTCCATTCATTTACATGTCAAATGTTACCATTACCGTTTACCCCTCCACAAGTCCCCATCCCACAACCTCCCTCCCCTTTGCCTCTATGAAGGTACTCTACCACCAACCCACCCTCTCCCGCACCACCCTACACTGGGGCATCAAGCCTCCACAGGACCAAGGGCCTCCTCGCCCCCCTAACCCATTGCTGTCAGACAAGGCCATTCTCTGCTACACATGTATCTGGAGTCATGGATCCCTCCCTGCACACTCCCTGGTTGGTGGTCTAGTCCCTGGATGATTTTAACAGAGAAGGGGAAGATAGAACCTGTAGAGACCACCTCCAGTAGACAGGCACAGCCCCCGGTGGTAGAATGGGTCACACACCCATCTCAAGGTTTTTAACCCAGAAATGTTCCTGTCCAAAGGAAGAACAAGGACAAAAAATGGAACAGAGACTGAAGGAAGGGCCATCCTGGGACTGCCCCACCTGGGGAGCCATCCTGTCTGCAGACACCAAACCCAACATTGTTGCCCTTGCCAAGAGGCACTTGCTGACAGGAACCTGGTATGACTGCTCCTTGGGAGGTTCAGCCAGCAACTGACCAATACTGGATGCTTGGAGCCAACCATTAGACTGAGCTCAGGGATCCTGGTGGGCGAGCTGGCAGAAGGACAGGAGATTGGGAGGAGCGGTTACTTTTTAAAGGAATCTGTGGAGTTAATAAATGGGAACTATTATAGAAGTTACTTTGAACAATATAGAAAACATTATGAGTAAAGAGGAATGCAATAAACTATAAGGAATATTCTTAGGTGTATCCATAACTAATTCCCTATTTGTGTGGCTCAACAAATAAAATTGTCATGAAATTTCCAGGCATCAATAGCACCATCATGGCAGGATTATGAACTAAAATAGAAATTTGCCAATAATGTTACTTTGTAAGAAATACTTAATTATGTGCATGCATTTACACACAAATGCATGTGCCTGAGGGGCCAGAGATGTCAGATTCCATGGAATTAGCATACAGGCAGGTGTGATATGAGTACTGGGAATCAATTTCAGGTCTTTTGCAAGAGCACTCCACACTTGTAAAAACTGAGCTATCCCTCCTGCCCCTCAGTATATTTCATGTTATACTGCAGGCTCCAGCAGCTACATTGTTATATTGTTGAAGGGAATAATGAACTTATTAGTAAAATACATAAATATGTGACTGAGGGATGAAGGCATCTCTAATTCAAGATTGAAGTTACCTACAGAGGTAAATAAATAAACATGATGTATTCTGTATAACTAAATTAAAAGAAAATATGGTTAGAGATTCAAGATAGGAAGTGGACAAGAGGAGATAGAGTAGATGTTCTGAATTTTAGTGAATGAAAGGGTTGATATGAATCAAGAGAACCCTAGGGAAAGCAATGATAAACACTGATTTCTAGAATGACAAAGCAGCATTAACTTTTCCTTAGTCTATTCAGGCTCTTACAATAGAAAAAAAATTATGGTTAGGCTTTAAGGGCCAGAAATTCATTTATATAGCACTGGAGACTTAAGAACTTACAGATTAAGGCTCAGAAACAGAACAGAATCCCTAATACCCTATCAAGAAATAAAGCAACAAATGCCAATTAACGCCCATTGCCCTGTGAACCCTAGCATAGTTCATGGGTGTGTCTGGCATGGAGATTTCAATATCTGAGGTGAAATCTTTTCTTTCTATGGGGAATAACAAAAGGACTATCCAAGTAAGGTCATTTCTGACTAAGGAAGGGATGAAGTCATCTCTAATTCAGGATTGAAGTTACCTCCAATGGTATGTTTTAGTCTGGGATGATGTCATCTGAGGTTATATAATCTCTAGTAGCAAGCAAGATGAGATCATCTGGAATATGAGCCTAGGATATACTAAGTGCATGCTCACTATAGCCTCTACCATTGAGGTTGAAGTTCTATTTAGAGGATTAGAAATTAAATGATTGTAAAGCAATGAAAGTATGGCAATAAGACTAACCATGGTTGTGGTGTGAGTACATGCCCTTGCAGATTTCGTCCTGTGTGTCTGTATACAAGTTTGTTTAAAAAAAAAAAAAAGAAAGAAAGAAAGTTCAGCTGAAGAAATGTGGTTCAGAATGCTTGTGCCTCTTGTAAAATATCCCAATTCTGATCCTACAACTGTATCAGGTGGCTTTAAACAACTAGTAGTGTAATACTACAGAGAATATAATAGAGAACTATTAAATTTTTAACATATAAGCTTCTCAAAAAGAAAATTAACAAATTAAGCAATTGTAGATATTTATTAAAAAAACAATTTGTAAAGCAATAATAAAAAAAACGTATTTTTTTCAAGTATAAATGAAGACATTCACAAAACTAATCACATATTGAACCAAAAAGAAAGTGTGTCATCTAAGTTAACATCATGCATGTGTGGTGGAGAAAGCGTACAAAGCCTACACTTGATGGGTGGAGGCAGGAGGGTCAGTAGTTCAAGGTCATTCTTGGCTACAAAACAAATGTAAAGCCAACCTAGGAGATCCTGTCACCGAAGCAATAAACAAGCAAGCAATACAGTGCAGTGAGTATCACACTAATAATGTTTTCTGAAAATAATGCAATGTAGGTAAATGGCAACAAAGAAGTTAAATTTTAAAAGTAAGATAAATATTTAAGAAATCCTTGGGTTAACAGGAAAATTTAGGAAACAGATAATTAAATAACTGTGAAAATATAGCCAACAAAGTTTATGGAATGTCTAAAGGAATAGAGAAAATAACATCTTTAAATAAGTAAACAGTCAACACTGAAAACTCAGTTTTTTTAAATTATCTAACATAGTTTAAACAAAATAAGATGAATATATGAAACAATGGAATATGATCATAGAAATACTCAACAAAACTTGAAGGTGATTCTAATGTAGATTATACAGGCAAAACTACAGCAAGACTGACCAAATGAAAAACTACGAAGATAGACTGGAGAGTTGGCTCAGAGGTTCAGAGCACTGGCTGCTCTTCCAGAGGTCCTGAGTTCAATTCCCAGCAACCACATGGAGGCTCACACCCTCTATAATGAGATCTGGTGCCCTCTTCTGGTGTGCAGGCATAGATGCAGGCAGAACACTGTGTACATAATCTAAAAATAAAAACTATGAAGGTGCAAAACAAATGATATAGTGCCAAACTTAAACGAGATAGCACTTTATAATAATCAAAGTGGCCAAAATTAGAAAGGCTGAAGAAAACTGAAAAAGCTGTGGAAAAACAGGTACTGCTGGTTGAGGGTGAAAATTCACCAGAAATTGTAAAAAGCCACACAGCAGAAGGTAAAATGTGGGATACACACTAAATGTGTGGGCAGCAACATGGGCAGGCCTTTATTAAAGTACAATAAGGAAAAATAAGCTATGCAATATCAGAGGTAGTACATCCTACACATCAGCAGTTTTCAACCATCTGATCGCTATAACCATTCACATTATTGGAAATAAATGATGAGCCCCAGATAATGTATTATGTCTTTTACATGTATGAGTGTCATGCCTACATCTGTGTATGATGGGTATGCCTGGTTCCTGCATAAGCCAAGAGGCCATCATATCCTTTGGAACTGGAGTTACAGTTGTGAGCTGTCATGTGGAATAGAGATCCAACCTCTGTCCCCTGGAAGAATAGCCAGTGCTCTTAGTCACTGAGCCATATCTTCAGCTCCCCATGCCTTGAGGTGTTTAATACTTTAGAAAGTTTTCAGAGAAGAAAATCCTATCTATAAGACCATAAAAATCACAGCTTATTTGTATCCTCTTGTAAAACTGCACTCGTTGTACGGTTGTGGTAAGAGGATAAATCATTACAGTATTACTATGAAAACATTTAATCATACAGTCTCTTCAAAAGACTCCAGCTCACATGTTAAAGTGCAGTATCCTAAGAGATGTAGATATAATATCCCCCTTCTGAGGTGAAGAAAAATTATATTTTGCAGCTGTATTGAATATAAATTTAATCCTTACAGCAATGCCAAGACTATGGTTTCTGCAGTTTGCAGGTAAGGAAACTACAGCTACTAATTAGCTCATTGATTTCCCAAAGATCACATTAAAATTTGATCCCAGAGCTGACTATAGAGCCCATGTTAACAATCACAAAATTATATTAGTTCTTGTGATACACTTTTCTGACTTGCAAATCTTCTACCAACCCCAGAGAGTAACTATTAAACTAGCCAAGTTGGGTGGTACGTACCATGATCCTAGCAACTTAGACAAAGACAAGCAGATATTAACAAAAGACAACATAGGTAACCTAAAACACTCTTTCAAAATGAGCTAAAGAAGTCTAAGGACAGTCAAGTGCTTGTCTAGCAGGTACAAAGCTCTGGGTTCCCTAGCACTACATATAGATGCCACCCAAGGGCTGTTACCTCAGAAAGGAAAGGATGCCTTTGTTCAAGATTAGCCTGGCAGTAGCAGTGCACACATTTAATGTCAGCACTTGGGAGGCAGAGGCAAAGAGATCTGAAAAGTTCTAACCCAACCTGGTCTACAGAATGAGTTCCAGGACAGCCAGGACTACACAGAGAAACCCTGTCTTGACCCCCCCCCCCCAAATCCTAAAGTATAACCATTTCCCACAGGACAATCAGTAAATAGATACATGGTTCAGGGGCTAAAAAAGACAGCTCAGTGTTAAAAGTACTTATTGCTCTTGCAAAGGGCTAGTGTTTGTTTCTCAGCACTGATGTCAGGAAGTTAATAGTCTACTATAACTCTAGCTCCAGGAGATCAAACAATATCCACACACAAAACAATTTTTTAAAGGAAATAAATAAATAAAAGGGTTGTTGAACATATCCCCTCTCTTAGGTAGGGTATACGCAAGATTTCTTCTTCACTGTCATATAATCTCCTGTGTAGGGCCTAGACTGTTTCCTTTGTGGCTGGTATGCTCCCTTAATTTGTATCCTGAGTTTCTTATACAAATCACTCTGGTTGTATCTGTATCCCTTCTATAAATTCTCCATTCAACTTCTATTCTTCCTTTGTACAATATATTACTCCCAGATTGTTTTTTTTTTAATCAATCTTACATTTTCTTGGAGCTTTCCTGCTAAAATATTTAAATGACATCCTTACAAAACGATGAAGTCAGTTCAGACAATACTGTTGAATCCTAGTATTAAATAAGCCTTAATATTTTAAATAAATTACTAGTTTCCTGACAAAATAATGTGACCAGATCATATTATAATAAACATTTATTTGGTAAGTCATCTTATTGACTCAAAAATCAAAAACTTTACTTCAGCAACAGAAAGTACAGTTTCAATCAATCTCCCCTTATCAAAAACCCACTCCATAACTGAAGTCCAAATCCCAAGAATTACATTGCAAAAGGGAGACACTAAACTTCCACAGGAAGACTGATAACTTGGCAATGGTTAAGTACATAATAACAAAACTCAAAAGTACTACCCAGTCCCAAAAACTATCTGAAAATCTAAACTTATAGGAATTTTATACTAAATAAAATCCACAAAATTATCATCTCAAATATGCAATAATACTAGTTACATTATAAACTGATATATCATTAAGGTGAACAATATGGATTTCCAAGCCAACAGGCAAATTACCAGAACAGATGTAAACAAAAGTTTTTAAAGGCCATTTAGTTCTGCTTTAAAACAAACATTCAGCACTGGAATCTTCAGAATTTTCTAGTATTTTGAATATCCCTGTTTTCTCTTTAATTGGTCTTGAAGACTTCATTTGATCTAAGAGAGAAATATCAGAACACATACATTTTTAAAGGCATAATAAATCAAAAACATATTGTACGATATTTCTAATACAATGTTGAGGTATCACAAGTCCTCTCTCTAAACTGTAAAGACCCAGAGACTCGTAAACGTGGGATATTCTTTCTCTTACCCACAGAGCTCACTTTAATACTGCCTTTATTTCAACTCCAATCAAAAAGGAAACAATATGAAGCCTTATTTTGCCAATCCAAATCTATGTATACAAAGGTATAAACAAAAAACAAATCAAATTATTTTCTCAGAGATGTTTTTTAAAAGCCAACCAAGGTTAGTTTGACGGCTGATGGTGGAGATGGATGAGTGGTTATAAGCATGGGTTGCTCTCGCAGAGGTCTAACCCCACATTTGACAAGCACCCATTCCAGGACATGGCAAATGTTTCTGATCTCCGCAGGACCAGGCATGCACCTGCTACAGACACACACACAGGCAAAATACTCATACAAACATAATAAAAAGCATCTTTTTTAAAGTAGACACTATGAAACTTCAGCTTAGAACCAGTGCAAATTTGTTTATGTGCCATGTATCTCACAGAATTCTTTACCATTAATTTAACAAAATCAGATTTTTTTCAAGGTGAGCTCTGTACTTCATATGTATGCTATCTATACATACACCAAGTGTATGTGCCTCAGTGTGCACACACCGAAGAGTAAGTAAAGATCAGGAGGATGTCAGGTGTCTTTCCTCTCCAGCACTCTTCCCTTTATTCCTCTGAGACAGGGTCTTTCACTGTATCTGGAACTACTGGGAGTCCAACAAACCTACACGACTTTCATGTCTCCATTCTTCCCCGACCTCTCACAATGAAGGCTACTGTCATATGTGCAATCATGACCAGCATTTCCTAAGTCCTGGGTACATAAATAACCTCCCCAGCCTTGTAAGCTGCCTTGTTCCTGCTGGGCATAGTGTCATGTACCTGTTGTCCCATGTTTTGAGAGCTATTTTCTGTTTTGTTTTTCAAGATAGGGTTTCTTTGTATATCCCATACTGTTCCAGAAGTACCTGGCCTTGAAATCAAAGAGAACTCCCTGTCTCTGACTCCCTAATGCTGGGGTAAAGGGCTGTGCTCCATCACCACCACCACCACAGCAGCCATCACCTGGTTCTGCCATTTCAGTTCTTGTTTCTGTTTATTATTTTATGGTAATTAGAACTTCCTTCTACACTGTTAAAGTGACAATTACTATCCTTGGTTAATTCTGAGTTCAGAAATAAGTTCCCAGATGGATGTGTTTAAGACCTGCCTTCTGGGTAGTTGGGAGAGCCTGGTAATGCCTTCAATTGAATTTCCCACATTCTCTAAAACACAAATAAGCAACCAAACTCAAACTAGGCAACAAACCTAAAATAAAGAAACTAGATAGAATTCTAAAGCTTAAACCAGATGAAATTCTAGTGCAGATATGGGGAGTCGGACACACAATCCCAGCCCTTCCCATGGAGCACAACAAATGTCAGGTGCTGGGGGAGGAACAAACAGATTTCTCTAAGAGTACATACAGTTCCTAGTTAAGTTGAACATGTTCCAGTAGAGAATCACATATTCAAGAATATTTAGGCAGCATAAACTAATCCTGAAAGTTTTTAAACAAAAGAACACACAGTAGGGTAGGTAGGGAAGAAGGGAAGATTGATCTAGGAAGAGTTGGGAAAGGGAACAGGAATGGTCAAAACAGGTTTTTGATATATTTGTTCTCTAAGAACTCAGAAATTAATAGAAAAAATGCCTGAATCTGATTAATCTTATCTCACTGAAAATGAAAACTCAGATACAGTGTGCTTTCTGAAAAGATGAAAAAACATTGTTCATCACTCAGATATGGAACTTTAAGACAATGAGTAATTTCAGGTTATAGGCCATTTTGCAAGACAAATCACTGAGGTCTTCCAGGAAGCCAAAAAGAAAAACAAAAGATGAGCAGTGATTTAAGATAAATAATGAACACATTTTGGATACTGTTTTAAAACTCCAATAAAAAAGTGAGACAACTGCAAAAACATGAACGAACTAAATAACAGAAGAAATTACATTCTTAGTGCCAATATTTTAAAGTGTTAACAATGACCTTAAGCGCTCAGTTTAACACCATGGAGAAGTACTCAGTTATAATGTCTCAACTGATGTTTTATTTTAAGTCTCCAACAAAAGAGAAACAGTAAGTAAATAATACTCACTAAATGGTGAGAACAATTATGGCTGAATAAACTATACCAGGGCTTCATTATACTACTTTCTGGATAGGTTTCAAAGTTTTCATTACAAAAACGAACAAATACGCACCAATGAGATCACTTCGATCTAACAACAATTCTAGATCTTCGTCACTAATGACCTTCTCTCTGGATCCTTTTACTTCCCTATTAAAAAAAAAGATCCAAGTATATAAGAATTTACAAAGAACTCTATATTACAATATAAATTAAGAAATTTTGCAGACAGGCAAGATAACTTAAAGGTTAATAGAACTGCTTGCTCTTATAGAGAACCTGAGTTCCATTCTCACATCTCACCATGCAGCTCAGCTCATAGCTATCGATATTTAACCCCAGCTCTGGGAAATCCAATACCCCCATCTTGCTTCTGAAGGTCTAAGGCATGGATATGATACAGAAATACAAGCTGCTAAAACATCGACATACATAAAATAAAAAATTAAAAAGTTTAAAAAATAAATTTTGGGCCAACAAAACAGCTCGGTGGGTTAAGGTCTGGGACACCAAGCCTGATAACCTGAGCTCAATCACCAGGACGTACATGGTACACAAAAAGAACCAACTCCTGCAAGTTGTCTTCTGATCTCCATACAGGTACAGTAGCAGAAGCATTCACACTCTCTTAAATTATTAAATGTTACAATATTTTAATCTTACCTTTCATAATCTCTAGATTTTAATAACTCCATTAATTCCTTTGCATCTAAGAAATTCTTAGATTGTCTTAAACCAGACTGACCACCTTTGAAATGCTCTGGGGGGGTAAAGAAGAACAAAACAAACAAAAGAAATTAACAAATTTATTACAGAACTTCTTTGGAAACTACAATATATTACAATTGGAAAGAAAATGTAACATATTGATTTGTGTGTAGGGATCCACTCTAACATTTCATTGGCCTTTTAACTTTTAAATGAAAACTACTGGATCTTGCTGGAAGCAAAAAATTGTATGGTCATTTGGCAAAGGTGTGGTATTTACTGACAGATAAACACATAGCCCCTCTTAAAAGAGGCAACATATAAACAATGACCCAAACAATTAGCTTATTCATAATAAACAATTTGGTAACATTTCAAACAGTTAAATAATTTTTGACAAAAACCAAAACAGTATCTGTCAGAGAAACATGAGGAAGACTAGAAGGGCTACATAGAAATCCTGGGATTATACATTTGTCACAATCAATAAACTGTATATTTAAGATTTATGTATTTTTGTTTGGTTGCCATCCCGAGGAGGCAGGACTTTTGTTTAATGAAAGAGAAGAGTAGATAGGGGAGGGGGACAGACCTGGGAGGGGAAGACAGAGAAACTTCAGTCAGGATGCAATTATGAGAGAATTAAAATTAAAAACTTAAAAAAGATTTGTGTACTTTAGAGTATATGCACATATCTATATAAGTCTGGATTTTTATATTCCTCAATTATTTTGTTAAATTAGTAACTTCAAATACTGGAAACAACTTGAGATACATACTCATGGATAAAATTTATATAAACAATAGTCAATATTTAAGCAAATTATAATTTTATTAAATTTCTTACTTACTATTGATAAAAAAAATTATGAAAGACAAGCTCATTTTACTCTGAAATTTTTAACTACAATTTAAATTTTCCACCAAGTCAAATTAATTGTGTCTCACATTTAACCCATTTTTCCCTCAAAATGAGGAAAAGAAAGCCTAAAGATCTGAATTCAGTGCCTCAAATCCATGTAAAGACGAGAGATCTAATTCACAAAATAATGACTATAAAGTTAAAAAATAATAAGCCAGACACCAAAAAGAAGCATGTGCATGCTAAAGAGGATTATAAACATCACTAAGTAATTTTACCCTTTGGGTCTGCTTCTCCACCCTGGGCAGACCTGCGGGCCATATACCCTCCTATGCCCAATAGCCTGTCCGCCTCCCAGGAGGTCCGAAGTAACCAGAGATATAGGTGTGACCAAAGTATTTCAAAATAAAAGCAAATTTAAACAATCTACC